>JARYGA010047798.1:0-48954 GCA_030545235.1 Helianthus tuberosus | reverse complement strand
AGACACCAAAATATAAACACTCAAAAAATGGTTACAATTTAAGGAATGTGTTTAGTGACGGCATCAGATTCCTAACTAATGGAGAAAGGTCTGGTGGCAAGAAAAGCTCCTTCCAGGAGGTTGTCAAGTGTTTTTGCTCGACGATACCATTCTTGGGTGGTTGGTTTGGCCCTTGTTCCTGTAACTCGAATCCTAGCCCGGTATATCCCATTTTAGTTTTACACCATTGTGAACCTTATGCCTTTTTTACTCTCTAATCGAGGTTCTCGGCATTGAAACATCTTTGTAAACTAAATCACACGTGTATATGTTGACATTTAAGAGATATACAGTCAAGAAAATCAAGAGCAATGGTGATATATATGCGGATTAGACACCAAAAAATAAAATCAAAAAATGGCTACAATTTAAGGAATGTGTTTAGTGACGGCATTAGATTCCTAATTGATGGAGAAAGGTCTGGTGGCAAGAAAAGCTGTTTCAAGGAGGTTGTCAAGTGTTTTCGCTCGATGATTTCATTTTTTGGTGTTTGGTTTGGCCCTTATTCCTGTAACTCGAATCCTAGCCCGGTATATCCCATCTTAGTTTTACACCATTGTGAACCTTACGCCATTTTTACTCTCTGATCGAGGTTCTCGGCATTGAAAAATGTTTGTAAACTAAATCACACGTGTATATGTTGACATTTAAGAGATATACGGTCAAGAAAATCAAGAGCAATGGTGATATATATGCGGATTAGACACCAAAAAAATATAAACTCAAAAAATGGCTAAAATTTAAGGAATTTGTTTAGTGACAGCATCAGATTCCTAATTAATGGAGAAAGGTCTGGTGGCAAGAATAGCTGCTTCCAGGAGGTTGTCAAGTGTTTTCGCTCAACGATTCCATTCTTGGGTGGTTGGTTTGGCCCTTGTTCCTATAACTCGAATCCTAGCCTGGTATATCCCATTTTAGTTTTACACCATTGTGAACCTTAAGCCTTTTTTACTCTCTGATCGAGGTTCTCGGCATTGAAAAATCTTCGTAAACTAAATCACACGTGTATATGTTGACATTTAAGAGATATACAGTCAAGAAAATCAAGAGCAATGGTGATATATATGCGGATTAGACACTAAAAATAAACACTTAAAAAATGGCTACAATTTAAGGAATTTGTTAATCGATGGAATCAGATTCCTAATTGATGGATAAAGGTCCAGTGGCAAGAAAAGCTGCTTCCATGAGGTTGTCAAGTGTTTTCTCTCGACGATTCCATTCTTGGGTGGTTGGTTTGGCCCTTATTCCTGTAACTCGAATCCTAGCCCGGTATATCCCATTTTAGTTTTACACCATTATGAACCTTACGCCATTTTTACTCTCCAAATCGAGGTTCTCGGCATTGAAAAATGTTTGTAAACTAAATCACACGTGTATATGTTGATATTTAAGAGATATACAGTCAAGAAAATCAAGAGCAATGGTGACATATATGCGGATTAGACACCAAAAAATAAACACTCAAAAAATGGCTACAATTTAAGGAATGTGTTGGGTGACGGCATCAGATTCCTAATTGATGGAGAAAGGTCTGGAGGCAAAAAAAAAGCTGCTTCAAGGAGGTTGTCAAGTGTTTGCGCTCGACGATTTTATTCTTGGGTGGTTGGTTTGGCCCTTGTTCCTGTAACTCCAATCCTAGCCCGGTATGTATCCCATTTTAGTTTTACACCACTGTGAACCTTACGCCTTTTTTACTCTCTAATCGAGGTTCTCGGCATTAAAACATCTTTGTAAACTAAATCATACGTGTATATGTTGACATTTAAGAGATATACAGTCAAGAAAATCAAGAGCAACGGTGATATATATGCGGATTAGACACCATAAAATAAACATTCAAAAAATGGCTATAGTTTAAGGAATGTGTGTAGTGACGGCGTCAGATTCCTAATTGATGGAGAAAGGTCTGGTGGCAAGAAAAGCTGCTTCAAGGAGGTTGTCAAGTGTTTTCGCTCGACGATTTCACTCTTTGGTGTTTGGTTTGGCCCTTATTCCTGTAACTCAAATCCTAGCCCCTTATATCCCATCTTAGTTTTACACCATTGTGAACCTTACACCATTTTTTCTCTCTGATCGAGGTTCTTGGCATTGAAAAATGTTTATAAACTAAATCACACGTGTATATGTTGACATTTAAGAGATATACAGTCAATAAATCAAGGGCAATGGTGATATATATGCGGATTAGACACCAAAAATTAAACACTCAAAAAATGGCTAAAATTTAAGGAATGTGTTTAGTGACGGCATCAGATTCCTAACTGATGGAGAAAAGTCTGGTGGCAAGAAAAGCTGCTTCCAGGAGGTTGTCAAGTGTTTTCGCTCGACTATTCCATTCTTGGGTGGTTGGTTTAGCCCTTGTTCCTGTAACTCGAATCCTAGCCCGGTATATCCCATTTTAGTTTTACACCATTGTGAACCTTACGCCATTTTTACTCTCTAATCGGGGTTCTCGGCATTGAAACATCTTTGTAAACTAAATCACACGTGTTATGTTGACATTTAAGAGATATACAGTCAAGAAAATCAAGAGCAACGGTGATATATATGCGGATTAGACACCATAAAATAAACATTCAAAAAATGGCTACAATTTAAGGAATGTGTGTAGTGACGGCATCAGATTCCTAATTGATAGAGAAAGGTCTGGTTGCAAGAAAAGCTGCTTCAAGGAGGTTGTCAAGTGTTTTTGCTCGACGATTTCACTCTTTGGTGTTTGGTTTGGCCCTTATTCCTGTAACTCGAATCCTAGCCCCTTATATCCCATCTTAGTTTTACACCATTGTGAACCTTGCACAATTTTTACTCTCTGATCGAGGTTCTCGGCATTGAAACATCTTTGTAAACTAAATCACACGTGTATATGTTGGTATTTAAGAAATATACAGTCAAGAAAATCAAGAGCAATGGTGATATATATGTGGATTAGACACCAAAAAAATATACACTCAAAAAATGGCTAAAATTTACGGAATGTGTTTAGTGACGGCATCAGATTCCTAATTAATGGAGAAAGGTCTGGTGGCAAGAATAGCTGCTTCCAGGAGGTTGTCAAGTGTTTTCGCTCGACAATTCCATTCTTGGGTGGTTGGTTTGGCCCTTGTTCCTGTAACTCGAATACTAGCCCGGTATATCCCATCTTAGTTTTACACCATTGTGAACCTTACACCATTTTTACTCTCTGATCGAGGTTCTCGGCATTGAAAAATGTTTGTAAACTAAATCACACGTGTATATGTTGACATTTAAGAGATATACAGTCAAGAAAATCAAGAGCAATGGTGATATATATGCGGATTAGACACCAAAAAAATATACACTCAAAAAATGGCTAAAATTTAAGGAATGTGTTTAGTGACGGCATCAGATTCCTAATTAATGGAGAAAGGTCTGGTGGCAAGAAAAGTTGCTTCCAGGAGGTTGTCAAGTGTTTTCGCTCGACGATTCCATTCTTGGGTGGTTGGTTTGGCCCTTGTTCCTGTAACTCGAATCCTAGCCCGGTATATCCCATTTTAATTTTACACCATTGTGAACCTTACGCCTGTTTTACTCTCGGATCGAGGTTATCGGCATTGAAAAATCTTTGTAACCTAAATCACAAGTGTATATGTTGACATTTAAGAGATATACAGACAAGAAAATCAAGAGCAATGGTGATATATATGCGGATTAGACACCAAAAAATAAACACTCAAAAAATGGCTACAATTTAAGGAATGTGTTTAGTGACGGCATCAGATTCCTAATTGATGGAGAAAGGTCAGGTGGCAAGAAAAGTTGCTTCCAGGAGGTTGTCAAGTGTTTTCGCTTGACGATTCCATTCTTGCATGGTTGGTTTAGCCCTTGTTCCTGTAACTCGAATCCTATCCCGGTATATCCCATTTTAGTTTTACACCATTGTGAACCTTACGCCTTTTTTACTCTCTGATCGAGGTTCTCGGCATTGAAAAATCTTCGTAAACTAAATCACACGTGAATATGTCTTGTTTAAATGTCAATGTCATGTGTAACCAATGTCCAATGTCAAATGTCCAGTATAAACCATGTGTTGTATGGCGAATAAATAGTATTTACTCAAGCCAAATGCATAATGTCATGTATAAACAAACGTCTTATGTAATCAAATGCCATGTACAAAAGAAGGTCTTTGAATAAACAAAAGTTATGTTTTGAAAACCATTGGTTTTATTGATATGAACATTTATACGGTTTGTCTATCACATACACTCAAGCCTTGAGACTGTCGGATAAACCCTTATCAGGATCAAGGTTTATCAAAAATGTATTCGGATTCTGTCATTCCCTAACACTTCCAAACCAAACTAGGAAGCGGGAACAGGATTTGTCAAGTCCTATAGCGCTATTACATACTATCGAGCGGCGTGATCAATGTTAATGAATGTATTACTGTCCCGTTAAACATACCAAATGTCCTTTTCAATGTAATCATGTCATGAAAATGTTTGAAAACCATGTAATAGGCATACTAAGTCAATATGTCAAGTAAAATGTCTTTGAAACCAAGTGTTAGGTATACTAAGTCAATATACCATAAAAATGTCCTTGAAATAATGTATTATATGTAACAAAACATGTATAATGTCATGAAAACGGAAAGTAAAGTTATGCACATATGCTTCACCCCAAAACATTTGAAAAACGTAAAATAGGGGAACTATGTACTCACCTTTGGGTGCGCTTTTATGTGTTAACACAACCTCTCAAATTTTTTATTTGTCCTAAATTAAGTAAGAATGATTTAATAATCAAAAAAACACAAAATACCTAAGTTTCTCTGATACTTAGAATTTTCACATAACTTTGAGATTTTCTCGAAAAGTTATTATTTATGATTATATTGGTGTATTTATATATATATATGAGTTCATATATATATATATATATATTAAGGACTTTGCGACTTGAACGATTTTATTGGTGACCCTCATCATGTTATAAGCAATATATCTACGATTTGCGCGTCGTAATATATATACTCAAACGTGTCATATAGTAAATATCGTAATACACATAATTTTTCAAGTCTTAGCATGTCATCATACACATATTCTAAATCACATAACACATTGTAACACATAAAATTTACCCATGAACAACCCATTCTAGTGTATATTGAAAAATGCGTAGTTTAGCGATGCGGTAACGTTTTTGGGCGTCGGGAGTCACGTATGACTACCAAACACCAAGTAAACTTAATATAAGTTAAAATACTTATTTTTATAGCAAAAATATCAGTTTGGTTACTGATCTAAAACAGTTTTATAAAAATCCTCCGAAAAGCCTATTTTTAACCGTTTTACCGAATAGTTTTGCATCAAACGTTACCATAACCATCCCAAATCGTAACGACTTGATATTTTAACATAACCCATGTTATTTACTGAATAAAACAGTGGTTATACTCATGATAGTGCAGGTCTCACATAAACCACATAAATCATGCAAATTTCACATATTTTACAACTTTCTAAGCTATATGTACAACATGCGAAGCTACCAAACCTATGACAAAGTTTCATGCCCTTATAATATACTAAATAATGTTATTTTTAATGTTTATAATCTGTTTTAAAACAATTTTCTCATGTAATCATTTTCCATCATTTCCTGAGCATTTAATCAACATGCATGCTTATGTACAAGTATTTAAAGCACACTTATCATATCATTATCATTTCTTATAAACTTAAATGCATCAAACATGATATTTATTCATGTAATCCAAGATATGTTCATCAAAATATCATCTAATCATTTAGACATCATTGCATGCAACATCCTATCATTTACTCACTAAGTAAGAAAATTCACAAATGTATATATACATATATTCATACATGGCACATGCATACACACATATGAAATTCTAAAAATTTCCTTTGTCACATAATCAATAAATTACAGGAACTTTTACATAACATTCATTTGATTAAATATGCATTCACTTTTCAAGAATAAATCAAACAAGTATCCATCAAAAATCAAGCTCAAACTCAAATACATACACATACATATATATACGGCTATATATACACACATATGTACTTCCATTTTTATTTTGCATCAAAACCCATTTCTTTTTAGTTTCAAGTTAGTGAATAATTCAAGAACCTTGAGAAACTTCTATCATCATCAATACCACTAAAAATCAAGAACAAGGATTTTAAAATAAATCTTATACCTTCAAGACTTTTGATGGGTTTTGACAAAGTGTGATGATATGGAGCTTGGTTCTTGCTTGAAACACCTTCAAATCACCTTAGGATCTTCAAAAGTGCATGGAACAAGCTTGAAAGGGACTTGGATCTTCAAAATATGGCTGGATTTTCGAAAATGTGTGTGTGTTTGTGTATGTGTTCACGGTTGGGAGAGAGAGAGAGAGGAGTGAGAAAGTGCTTCTTGGTTAGTGGAAGACTATGTTAGATATGGGGGGACATGGTGGGTTCTTCAAGGTGCATGCAATAAGCATGAGGGACAAGTGGCACAAAAGGGTGAGAGGTGGCATTCTCTTACTCTCTCTCTTACACATACACAACAACATATATATATATATATATGCATAAAATACATATATATGATATATATAGGTTAAAAACAGGTATTTAATTGGATACCGGGTATTTTATCTAGCGTTTTAATCCCGGTTTATGGCATTTTAAATGATTTTTATTATTATATAAAAATAAACTCGCCAAAATATTACTGAAATAAATATCAGTTGCCGAGACTGGCTGCGTTGTCTGCGTTTCGCAGTATACGCACTGTGTTACGCAGTAACACGCGCTTAAACTTGAAAAATAACGTTTTTAAACGTTTTAATTTATTTTTCAACATGAACATGATTAAAAATAAAATTTTAATCATAACAGTACATTTTTAGGATTTAAGTATTATCCGGGCGGTCACCAACGTTCATTTCGCAGTTTTGTCGCAAATAGTTCTTAAGTTCGAATAAACATGTTTTTGCCATACTAGATCCTTTGAAACTTATTTCTAAGTTATGTTAAGGGTATTTAGGGTATGTTTAGCTTATGTCATTTGTTCCGGAGTGTACGCCGCGTTAAACTGATTACGTTTACGATTTCACTTCCAGAACAGGTTTGAGAGTTCGGAATAGAATAATGATTGAAAACGTACTAATATCACAAATAAATAAATAAATAAATATTGGAATTAAAAACACCATGATGTATTAAATACAAAGTTGTTCGGAATTGTACAGGGATTAAAATACACATATGTCACAGTCTCCCCTACTTTAGGAAATTTCGTCCCGAAATTTAATTAGAGGAAACTTGTGGGAATAGGTGTGGATATTTCGCCTTCGTTTGATCCTCTCGTTCCCAAGTAAATTCTAGGCCACGTTTGGATTCCCAGCGAACTTTGACTATCGGTATGCGCTTGTGCTTGAGTTTCTTGACTTCACGGTCCAGTATTTCCACAGGTTTTTCGACGAAGTGCATCGTGTTATCGACACGAATTTCATCAGGGGGGATGTGGAGGTTTTCATCAGCCAAACACTTTTTAAGATTGGACACGTGGAAAGTTGGATGAACATTTCCAAGTTCAGGAGGCAACTCAAGTCTGTAGGCCACTTTTCCGATTATTTCAACAATCTTGAATGGTCCAACATAACATGGTGCAAGTTTTCCTTTCTTTCCAAATGTGATTACACCTTTCCAAGGAAATACCTTGAGTAGAATGAGATCACCGACTTGGAATTCCAAAGGCTTGCGTCGTCTATCCGCATAAATCTTTTGACGGCTTCTAGCTGTTAAGAGGTTGTCGCGAATTTTCTTGACCTTGTCTGTAGTCTTGAGAATGAGTTCAGGTCCAGTGAGCTGAGCTTCACTAATCTCATTCCAGCAGACCGACAAACGACATTTTTGACCATATAAAGCTTCGAAAGGAGCCATGTTGATGCTAGAGTGATAACTATTGTTATAGGAGAATTCGATCAACGGAAGATGCGAATCCCAACTGCCACCAAAATCGATCACACAAGCTCTAAGTATATCCTCCAATGTCTGGATTGTTCTTTCGGATTGTCCATCCATTTGAGGATGATAAGCTGTGCTCAAGTTAAGTTGGTTTCCCATAGCAGACTGCATGGTTCTCTAAAAGTGAGATGAGAATCGAGCATCTCGATCTGATATGATGTTCAAAGGAACACCATGTCGGGAGACAATCTCCTCTACATAGATCTTGGCAAGCTTGTCAGCAGATAGATCCTCACGGATTGGCAAGAAATGCGCTGATTTTGTCAGACGATCAACGACTACCCAAATGGCATCATGACCTCTATTAGTGCGCGATAGTTTGGTAATGAGATCCATGGCAATGTTTTCCCATTTCCAAACCGGTATCTCTCGTTGTTCCAATAAACCAGGGGGATGTTGATGTTCCGCCTTAACCTTGAGACAAGTAAGGCATTTGGATACATATAAGGCAATGACTTTCTTCATTCCCGGCCACCAATACTGGGTTCGAAGATCCTTATACATTTTGTCTGCACCAGGATGAACTGAATAGCGAGACTTATGAGTTTCATCCATCAATAAGGTGAGGAGATTGTCTTGAATTGGAACCCACAAACGGCCCATGAAATGATATAACCCATCGTCTCGTAAGATGATACGGTAATTCCTTACCCATCAAGTTCTGTGAAGCACAAGTACGTTGAGCTTCAGAAATGCGGGTTTGAATATCAGATCGAACTTGAACACAATGAAGATTGACTCGTTCCTTACGACTTAGCGCATCGGCTACGACATTCGCCTTCCCAGGATGGTAGCGAATCTCGCAGTCGTAGTCATTTAAAAGTTCTACCCAACGCCGTTGCCTCATGTTTAGTTCTTTCTGATCGAAGATATGTTGGAGACTTTTGTGGTCAGTGAAAACCACACATTTTGTTCCGTAAAGGTAGTGTCACCAAATCTTGAGAGCAAAAACCACAGCGCCTAACTCAAGATCATGAGTTGTGTAGTTTTTTCTCGTGGGTCTTCAACTGTCTCGACGCATAGGCTATGACTTTGTTTCTCTGCATGAGAACACAACCAAGGCCTAGATTCGATGCGTCACAATATACGACAAAGTCGTCGTTTCCCTCAGGTAAAGACAACACAGGAGCATCGTAGAGTTTTTGTTTCAAGGTCTAAAAGCTTCTTCTTGTTTGGGTCCCCACTCAAAAGGTTTATTCTTTTGAGTTAAGGCTGTGAGAGGAACTGCAATCTTAGAGAAGTTTGCAATAAAGCGGCGGTAATAACCCGCGAGACCCAGAAACGAACGAACCTCGGTAGGAGTAGTAGGTGTATCCCAATCCTTAATCGCACTGATTTTGGCGGGATCTACATGTATACCTTGTTCGTTGACAATGTGTCCCAAGAATTGAACTTCCTTAAGCCAAAATTCACACTTGGAGAATTTAGCGAAAAGTTGTTCCTTCTTTAGGAGCTCCATTGTTAGACGGAGATCTTGTTCATGGTCAGCTCGTGTCTTGGAATAGATTAAAATGTCATCAATGAAGACGATGATGAACTTATCTAAATAAGGCTTACAAACCCTATTCATTAAGTCCTTGAAGACGGCAGGAGCATTCGTTAAACCGAAAGGCATAACAGTAAACTCATAGTGGCCGCATCGTGTGTGGAAAGCAGTCTTGGGAATATCTTCTTCGGATATGCGAAGCTGATGATACCCAGAACGTAGATCAATCTTCAAAAAGCAGGTAGCACCCTGAAGCTAATCAAAGAGATCATCAAAGCGAGGTAGGGGATATCGATTTTTGATGGTGAGTATGTTAAGCTCACGGTAATCGATACACATTCTGAAAGATCCATCCTTCTTCTTCACAAATAGGATGGGCGCGCCCCAAGGTGAAAAGCTTGGATGAATAAATCCTTTGTGAGATAACTCCTGCAGCTGCTTCGACAACTCTTGCATCTCAGACGGTGCAAGACGGTATGGAGATTTAGCAATCAGGTTGGCACCAGGTACAAGATCAATACAGAACTCGATTTGACGCGCTAGGGGTAAACCAGGTAAGTCTTCAAGAAAAACCTCAGGATAATCCCGAACGACAGGGATGTCTTGAACAGTTTTACCCTTGTCTTTCTCTTTTATGACACGTACCAAGAAAGCCACATAATTCTTTCGTAGGTATCTTTGGGCTTGGGTGCAGGTCATTAGTTTAAGGCTACTAGCGGGTTTCTCTCCACAAACCTCTAAGACTTCACCAGACGAAAGAGGTACACGAACACTCTTGTCAAAACAAACCACTTCTGCACGGTATTTGGTCAACCAATCCATCCCTACTATAACGTCGAAACTCCCAAGTTGCATTGGCGTGAGGTCAATGGGAAAGAGATGATTATAAAGGTTCAACTGGCAATTTTGAATGATAGAATCGAGTACAAGGGGTTCACCACTAGCTATCTCTATTGTCAAGGGTTTTCCTAGTTTTGTTCTAGGCTTTGCAAGCAAAGGTTCAAAAGCTAGGGATACAAAACTATTGTCGGCACCTGAATCAAAAAGAATAGAAGTAAGTTGGTTGTTAACATAGAACGTATCGTTGACCACCTCGTTGTCGGCACGCGCTTCATTGGCATTGATATTGTATGCTCGTCCACGAGCCGGGTTCGCATTAGCCAACTTTGGGCACTTGTTCCTATAGTGAGTCAAATCTCCATAATTGTAGGAAGACCCAGGCGGAAAAGGAGGTCGTGCAGGATTTGCTGGCTGTTGGGCAGGGTTTTGTACCGCTTGATTCGGAGCAAGAAAAGAGCGACATGTGTTAGCCAAATGGCCAAATCTTCCGCAGTTGGTGCAAAGACGACACTGAAGATGTAGTTGATGATGACAGTTGTACTTGTTGCATAGAGGTGCAGTACCAACATACTGTTTCTTGGCGGGTGGCTATGTTGGCTGGTTCTGAGTGTTCTGGTTGGGTTGTGCAGTAACCGCAAAGTTTTGGGAAGCATTGTGCTTCCTAGACTTCTTCGAGGTTTCAACCTTCTTTCCCTTCTTCTTCTCAGTCTTGGCCGATGATTTATTGTCACCCTTGCGATGGAGTTTACCCTTCTTAACTTGAGACTCAGTCAAGGTCGCAGCTAGCTCAATGGCTTGTCTAACAGTGGTAGGGTTGCTGCCGGTGACAATATCCTGAACAGGATCAGGAAGACCATCTATGTACTTCTCAATCGCCTTGTCCAAAGGCGTGACCATGGTGGGACATAGCAGACTCAGTTCTTCGTATCGGTCCGTGTAGGCATGGTGCTCTCCACTATCTTGCTTGAGATCATGGAATTCGTCTTCCAGTGCCCGCAGTTCATGACGAGGACAAAATTCCTTCATCATAAGAGTTCCCAAGTTTGAGCCATTACCACGTTGGCACCTCTGTCCCTCATCACACCATTCCACCAAGTAAGCACCCTTTTCTGAAACACACTTGACGCGAACTCAACCTTTCGCTCATTCGGGCATTGAACGTGACGAAACGTACTCTCGAGACTCTCGAACCACTGTAGGAGCCTAGTTGCTCCTTCTGACCCAGAAAACTGAAGCGGTTTAGATGAATTGAATGTCTTAAAGTTGCATGGAATAGGTGTGTTGTTATTGTTGTTTGCTTGGTTTAACTGGGTTACTAGGTTCGGGAGTACAGCAGCGATTTGCTAAGCGATCATGGCTGCCATTGCGGCATCTTGAGTTTGATCACGTCGATGAGGCATTCTAAAAGAAAAGGAACACAAGGAAATGTGTGAGATTGACATTGGACAATCAAAACGAGTATTGAAAACATCGACAACACAAAGGAAGGTGGTTATTTGTCTATTACTTAAAACAAACAAACAACACACAGTGACTAATCAAAGTAAATAGGTCTATATAATGCATAATGAAGACATGCTTTAGCCTATAAGTGGACACTCACCCTAAGAGTTCCCAGGTAAGAGTGACTGGTCCGATTATGTGGATTTGTACGAACACTCTAGCCTTAGACAGAAAACTCAGGGTACAGGCACCCACCCTTCCAGATTGCACGTGTTCACATTATTAAAACCCAAAATTTGATGAGATTTGAAAACTTTAAACGCATAAAGCCTAAGAACAAATCATCTAAGGATAGATGATTGATTTTCAAATGGAATTGAGATTCGTGTACTTGTTTTGGTAATCACCTAAGGATAGGTGATAGTATTGTTTTTAAGATCTAAACACAAGGTAACTTGTGTTAGGGTCCTAGAAAGGTTATAGTCTAGGTCAAAATTTTACTAATAACCTAATTCCCTATAACCACGAGCTCTGATACCAACTCTTCTGTCACACCCCAACCACGTAAAACAACAAACCACGGCAGAAACGTCGGGGAGTCGTGTGGCAGAATTATTGTTTCACAACACATGATAATTAAAGATAAGTTTTACAGGTTTAAATTATTACATTGTCTTAGTTCAAACAAAACACATAACATAAAAAACGATAATTTTCTTGATTTTAGATTGCTAAGGCCCAAGTCGCCCTAAGTGAAGCTCGCTTACGTCAAACATTCACTCCTGAAACATATGTGAAAGTAAATACGTCAGCATAAAAATGCCTGTGAGTAACATAGGTTTAGTGTTGAAGATTCATGACTTTGAATGTTAAAAGAAATGTTTAACGAAAAGTAGTCATGAACCTTATGGAATATTTTCTTTTATAAAATCATATGAAAATCAAATGTTATAAAAGAATATTGTATGGTTAAGTAAATAACAAAATGAAAATAATATGTATAAAATATGTCATGTCTTGTCCTTGTTGAAGCGATTTAGATAACGCCATGATATGTAATATAATAAAAGCACTTATATATAGGAATTACCAGCGGCGTATCCACCATGCTTATATCATGTTACACACGTCTCGTTATTTAAATCACTTATCAATAACCATCAAATAATGTCTTGTTTAAATGTCAATGTCATGTGTAACCAATGTCCAATGTCAAATGTCCAGTATAAACCATGACTTGTATGGCGAATAAATAGTATTTACTCAAGCCAAATGCATAATGTCATGTATAAACAAACATCTTATGTAATCAAATGTCATGTACAAAAGAAGGTCTTTGAATAAACAAAAGTTTAAAACAAAAGTTATGTTTTGAAAACCATTGCTTTTATTGATATGAACATTTATACGGTTTGTCTATCGCATACACTCAAGCCTTGAGACTGTCGGATAAACCCTTATCAGGATCAAGGTTTATCAAAAATGTATTCG
Organism: Helianthus tuberosus; assembly: GCA_030545235.1. NCBI lineage: Eukaryota > Viridiplantae > Streptophyta > Magnoliopsida > Asterales > Asteraceae > Helianthus > Helianthus tuberosus. The sequence goes on along the minus strand of JARYGA010047798.1, from coordinate 35,631 downwards.
GATTCTGTCATTCCCTAACACTTCCAAACCAAACTAGGAAGCGGGAACGAGATTTATCAAGTCCTATAGCGCTATTACATACTACCGAGCGGCGTGATCAATGTTAATGAATGTATTACTGTCCCGTTAAACATACCAAATGTCCTTTTCAATGTAATCATGTCATGAAAATGTTTGAAAACCATGTAATAGGCATACTAAGTCAATATGCCAAGTAAAATGTCTTTGAAACCAAGTGTTAGGTATACTAAGTCAATATACCATAAAAATGTCCTTGAAATAATGTATTATATGTAATATGTAACAAAACATGCATAATGTCATGAAAACGGAAAGTAAAGTTATGCACATATGCTTCACCCCAAAACATTTGAAAAACGTAAAATAGGGGAACTATGTACTCACCTTTGGGTGCGCTTTTATGTGTTAACACAACCTCTCAAATTTTTTATTTGTCCTAAATTAAGTAAGAATGATTTAATAATCAAAAACTCACAAAATACCTAAGTTTCTCTGATACTTAGAATTTTCACATAACTTTGAGATTTTCTCGAAAAGTTATTATTTATGATTATATTGGTGTATTTATATATATATATATGAGTTCATATATATATATATATATATATATATTAAGGACTTTGCGACTTGAACGATTTTATTGGTGACCCTCATCATGTTATAAGCAATATATCTACGATTTGCGCGTCGTAATATATATACTCAAACGTGTCATATAGTAAATATCGTAATACACATAATTTGTCAAGTCTTAGCATGTCATCATACACATATTCTAAATCACATAACACATTGTAACACATAAAATTTACCCATGAACAACCCATTCTAGTGTATATTGAAAAATGCGTATTTTAGCGATGCGGTAACGTTTTTGGGCGTCGGGAGTCACGTATGACTAACCAAACACCAAGTAAACTTAAAATAAGTTAAAATACTTATTTTTATAGCAAAAATATCAGTTTGGTTACTGATCTAAAACAGTTTTATAAAAATCCTCCGAAAAGCCGATTTTTAACCGTTTTACCGCATAGTTTTGCATCAAACGTTACCATAACCATCCCAAATCGTAACGACTTGATATTTTAACATAACCCATGTTATTTACTGAATAAAATAGTGGTTATACTCATGATAGTGCAGGTCTCACATAAACCACATAAATCATGCAAATTTCACATATTTTACAACTTTCTAAGCTATATGTACAACATGCGAAGCTACCAAACCTATGACAAAGTTTCATGCCCTTATAATATACTAAATAATGTTATTTTTAATGTTTATAATCTGTTTTAAAACAATTTTGTCATGTAATCATTTTCCATCATTTCTTGAGCATTTAATCAACATGCATGCTTATGTACAAGTATTTAAAGCACACTTATCATATCATTATCTTTTCTTATAAACTTAAATGCATCAAACATGATATTTATTCATGTAATCCAAGATATTTTCATCAAAATATCATCTAATTATTTAGACATCATTGCATGCAACATCCTTTCGTTTACTCACTAAGTAAGAAAATTCACAAATGTATATATACATATATTCATACATGGCACATGCATACATAAATATGAAATTCTAAAAATTTCCTTTGTCACATAATCAATACAAATTACAATAACTTTTACATAACATTCATTTGATTAAACATGCATTCACTTTTCAAGAATAAATCAAACAAGTATCCATCAAAAATCAAGCTCAAACTCAAATACATACACATACATATATATACGGCTATATATACACACATATGTACTTCCATTTTTATTTTGCATCAAAACCCATTTCTTTTTAGTTTCAAGTTAGTGAATAATTCAAGAACCTTGAGAAACTTCTATCATCATCAATACCACTAAAAATCAAGAACAGGGATTTTAAAATAAATCTTATACATTCAAGACTTTTGATGGGTTTTTGACAAAGTGTGATGATATGGACCTTGGTTCTTGCTTGAAACACTTTCAAATCACCTTAGGATCTTCAAAAGTGCATGGAACAAGCTTGAAAGGGACTTTGATCTTCAAAATATGGCTGAATTTTCAAAAATGTGTGTGTGTGTATGTGTTCACGGTTGGGAGAGAGAGAGAGAGAAGAGTGAGAAAGTGCTTCTTGGTTAGTGGAAGACTATGCTAGATATGGGGGGACATGGTGGGTTCTTCAAGGTGCATGCAATAAGCATGATGGACAAGTGGCACAAAAGGGTGAGAGGTGGCATTCTCTTACTCTCTCTCTTACACATACATGACAACACACACACACACACACACACATATATATATATATGCATAAAATACATATATATAATATATATAGGTTAAAAACAGGTATTTAACTGGATACCGGGTATTTTATCTAGCGTTTTAATCCCGGTTTATGGCGTTTTAAATTATTTTTATTATTATATAAAAATAATCTCGCCAAAATATTACTGAAATAAATATCAATTGCCGAGACTGGCTGCGTTGTCTGCGTTTCGCAGTATACGCACTGTGTTACGCAGTAACACGCGACACACGCTTAAACTTGAAAAATAACGTTTTTAAACATTTTAATTTATTTTTCAACATGAACATGATTAAAAATAAAATTTTAATCATAACAGTATATTTTTTGGATTTAAGTATTATCCGGGCGGTCACCAACGTTCGTTTCGCAGTTTTGTCGCAAATAGTTCTTACGTTCGAATAAACATGTTTTTGCCATACCGGATCCTTCGAAACTTATTTCTAAGTTATGCAAAGGGTATTTAGGGTATGCTTAGCTTATGTCATTTGTTCCGGAGTGTATGTCGCGTTAAACTGAATACGTTTACGATTTCACTTCCAGAACAGGTTTGAGAGTTCGGAATAGAACAATGATTGAAAACGTACTAATATCACAAATAATTAAACAAATATTGGAATTAAAAACACCATGATGTATTAAATACAAAGTTGTTCAGAATTGTATAGGGATTAAAATACACAGATGTCACAGTTTCCCCTACTTTAGGAAATTTCGTCCCGAAATTTAATTAGAGGAAACTTGTGGGAATAGGTGTGGATATTTCTCCTTCATTTGATCATCTCGTTCCCAAGTAAATTCTGGGCCACGTTTGGATTCCCAGCGAACTTTGACTATCGGTATGCGCTTGCACTTGAGTTTCTTGACTTCACGGTGCAGTATTTCCACAGGTTTTTCGACGAAGTGCGTCGTGTTATCGACACGAATTTCATCAGGAGGGATGTGGAGGTTTTCATCAGCCAAACACTTTTTAAGATTGGACACGTGGAAAGTTGGATGAACATTTCCAAGTTCAGGAGGCAGCTTAAGTCTGTAGGCCACTTTTCCGATTCTTTTAACGATCTTGAATGGTCCAACGTAACGTGGTGCAAGTTTTCCTTTCTTTCCAAATCTGATTACACCTTTCCAAGGAGATACCTTGAGTAGAACGAGATCACCGACTTGGAATTCCAAAGGCTTGCGTCGTCTATCCGCATAAATCTTTTGACGGCTTCTAGCTGTTAAGAGGTTGTCGTGAATTTTCTTGACCTTGTCTGTAGTCTCGAGAATGAGTTCAGGTCCAGTGAGCTGAGCTTCACCAATCTCATTCCAGCAGACAGGCGAACGACATTAAATACAAAGTTGTTTGGAATTGTACAGGGATTAAAATACACAGATGTCACATTTCAATGCCGTGAACCTCGATCAAAGAGTAAAAAAGTCGTAAGGTTCACAATGGTGTAAAACTAAAATGGGATATACCGGGCTTGGATTCGAGTTACAGGAACAAGGGCCAAACCATCCACCCAAGAATGGAATCGTCGAGCTAGAACACTTGACAACCTTCTGGAAGAAGCTTTTCTTGCCACCAGACCTTTCTTCAACAATTAGGAATCTGATGTCGTCACTAAACACATTCCTTAAATTGTAGCCATTTTTTGAGTGTTTATTTTTTGGTGTCTAATTCGCATATATATCACAATTGCTCTTGATTTTCTTGACTGTATATCTCTTAAATGTCATCATATACACATGTGATTTAGTTTACGAAGATTTTTCAATGCAGAGAACCAAGATCAGAGAGTAAAAAAGGCATAAGTTCACAATGGTGTAAAACAAAAATGGGATATACTGGGATAGGATTCGAGTTACAGGAACAAGGGCCAAACCAACCACCTAAGAATGGAATCGTCGAGCGAAAACACTTGACAACCTCCTTGAAGCAGCTTTTCTTTCCACCAGACCTTTCTCCATCAATTGGGAATCCGATTCCGTCGATTAACACATTCCTTAAATTGTAGCCATTTTTTGAGTGTTTATTTTTTGGTGTCTATTCCGCATATATATCACCATTTCTTTTCATTTTCTTGACTGTATATCTCTTAAATGTCAACATATACACGTGTGATTTAGTTTACAAAAATTTTTCAATGCCGAGAACCTCGATCAGAGAGTAAAAAAGGCGTAAGGTTCACAATGATTTAAAACTAAAATGGGATATATCGGGCTAGGATTCGAGTTACAGGAACAAGGGCCAAACCAACCACCCAAGAATGGAAACATCGAGCGAAAACACTTGACAACCTCCTGGAATCAGCTTTTCTTGCCACCAGACCTTTCTCCATCAATTAGGAATATGATGCCGTCACTAAACACATTCCTTAAATTGTAGCCATTTTTTGAATGTTTATTTTTTGGTGTCTAATCCGCATATATATCACCGTTGCTCTAGATTTTCTTGACTGTATATCTCTTAAATGTCAACATATACACGTGTGATTTAGTTTACAAAGATTTTTCAATGCCGAGAACCTCGATCAGAGAGTAAAAGAAGCGTAAGGTTCACAATGTTGTAAAACTAAAATGGGATATACCGGGCTAGGATTCGAGTTACAGGAACAAGGGCCAAACCAACCACCCAAGAATGGAAACGTCGAGCGAAAACACTTGACAACCTCCTGGAAGCAGCTTTTCTTGCCACCAGACCTTTCTCCATCAATTAGGAATATGATGCCGTCACTAAACACATTCCTTAAATTGTAGCCTTTTTTTGAGTGTTTATTTTTTGGTGTCTAATCCGCATATATATCACCATTGCTCTAGATTTTCTTGACTGTATATATCTTAAATGTCAACATATACACGTGTGATTTAGTTTACGAAGATTTTTCAATTCCGAGAACCTCGATCAGAGAGTAAAAAAGGCGTAAGGTTCACAATGGTATGAAACTAAAACGGGATATACCAGGCTAGGATTCGAGTTACATGAACAAGGGCCAAACTAACCACCCAAGAATAGAATCGTCGAGCGAAAACACTTGACAACCTCCTGGAAGCTGCTTTTCTTGCCACCAGACCTTTCTCCATCAATAAGGAATATGATGTCGTCACTAAACACATTCCTTAAATTGTAGCAATTTTTTGAGTGTTTATTTTTTGGTGTCTAATCCGCATATATATCACCATTGCTCTAGATTTTCTTGACTGTATATCTCTTAAATGTCAACATATAAACGTGTGATTTAGTTTACGAAGATTTTTCAATGCCGAGAACCTCGATCAGAGAGTAAAAAAGGTGTAAGGTACACAATGGTGTAAAAGTAAAATGGGATATACTGGGCTAGGATTCGAGTTGCAGGAACAAGGGCAAACCAACCACCCAAGAATGGAATCGTCAAGCGAAAACACTTAAAAACCTCCTGGAAGCAGCATTTATTGCCACCAGACTTTTCTCCATCAATTAGGAATCTGATCCCGTCACTATACACATTCTTTAAATTGTAACCGTTTTTTGAGTGTTTATTTTTTGGTGTCTAATCCGCATATATATCACCATTGCTCTTGATTTTCTTGACTGTATATCTCTTAAATGTAAACATATACACGTGTGATTTAGTTTACGAAGATTTTTCAATGTCGAGAACCTCGATCATTGAGTAAAAAAGGCGTAAGGTTCAGAATGGTGTAAAACTAAAATGCGATATTCCAGGCTAGTATTCGAGTTACAGGAACAAGGGCCAAACAAACCACCCAAGAATGGAATCATCGAGCGAAAACACTTGACAACCTCCTGTAAGCAGCTTTTCTTGCCACCAGACTTTTCTCCATCAATTAGGAATCTGATTCCGTCACTAAACACATTCCTTAAATTGTAGCCATTCTTTGAGTGTTTATTTTTTGGTGTCTAATCCGCATATATATCACCATTGCTCTTGATTTTCTTGACTGTATATCTCTTAAATGTCAACATGTACACGTGTGATTTAGTTTACGAAGATTTTTCAATGTCGAGAACCTCGATCAGTGAGTAAAAAAGGCGTAAGGTTCACAATGGTGTAAAACTAAAATGCGATATTCCAGGCTAGTATTTGAGTTACAGGAACAAGGGCCAAACGAACCACCCAAGAATGGAATCATCGAGCGAAAACACTTGACAACCTCCTAGAAGCAGCTTTTCTTGCCACCAGACCTTTCTCCATTAATTAGGAATCTGATGTCGTCACTAAACACATTCCTTAAATTGTAGCCATTCTTTGAGTGTTTATTTTTTGGTGTCTAATCCGCATATATATCACCATTGCTCTTGATTTTCTTGACTGTATATCTCTTAAATGTCAACATATACACGTGTCATTTACTTTACGAAGATTTTTCAGTGCCGAGAACCTCGATCAGAGAGTAAAAAAGGCGTAAGGTTCATAATGGTGTAAAACTAAAATGGGATATACAGGGCTAGGATTCGAGTTACAGGAACAAGGGCAAAACCAACCACCCAAGAATGGAATCGTCGAGCGAAAACACTTGACAACCTCCTGGAAGCAGCTTTTCTTGCCACCAGATCTTTCTCCATCAATTAGGAATCTGATGCTGTCACTAAACACATTCCTTAAATTGTAGCCATTTTTTTAGTGTTTATTTTTTGGTGTCTAATCCGCATATATAACACCATTGCTCTTGATTTTCTTGACTGTATATCTCTTAAATGTCAACATATACACGTGTGATTTTGTTTACGAAGATTTTTCAATGCCGAGAACCTCGATCAGAGAGTAAAAAAGGCGTAAGGTTCACAATGGTGTAAAACTAAAATGGGATATACCAGGCTAGGATTCGAGTTACAGGAACAAGGGCCAAACCAACCACCCAAGAATGGAATCGTCGAGCGAAAATACTTGACAACCTCCTGGAAGCGGCTTTTCTTGCAACCAGACCTTTCTCCATCAATTAGGTATCAGATGCCGTCACTAAACACATTCCTTAAATTGTAGCCATTCTTTGAGTGTTTATTTTTTGGTGTCTAATCCGCATATATATCACCATTACTCTTGATTTTCTTGACTGTATATCTCTTAAATGTCAACATATACACGTGTGATTTACTTTACGAATATTTTTCAGTGCCGAGAACCTCGATCAGAGAGTAAAAAAGGCGTAAGGTTCACAATGGTGTAAAACTAAAATGGGATATACCAGACTAGGATTCGAGTTACAGGAACAAGGGCTAAACCAACCACCCAAGAATGGAATCGTAGAGCGAAAACACTTGACAACCTCCTAGAAGCAGCTTTTCTTGCCACCAGACCTTTCTCCATCAATCAAGAATCTGATGTCGTCACTACATATATTCCTTATGTTGTAGCCATTTTTTGAGTGTTTATTTTTTGGTGTCTAATCCACATATATATCACCATTGCTCTTGATTTTCTTGACTGTATATCTCTTAAATGTCAACATATACACGTGTGATTTGGTTTACGAAGATTTTTCAATGTCGAGAACCTTGATCAGTGAGTAAAAAAGGCGTAAGGTTCACAATGGTGTAAAACTAAAATGCGATATTCCAGGCTAGTATTCGAGTTACAGGAACAAGGGCCAAACGAACCACCCAAGAATGGAATCATCGAGCGAAAACACTTGACATCCTCCTGGAAGCAGCTTTTCTTGCCACCAGACCTTTCTCCATCAATTAGGAATCTGATGCCGTCACTAAACACATTCCTTAAATTGTAGCCATTCTTTGAGTGTTTATTTTTTGGTGTCTAATCCGCATATATATCACCATTGCTCTTGATTTTCTTGACTGTATATCTCTTAAATGTCAACATATACACGTGTCATTTACTTTACGAAGATTTTTCAGTGCCGAGAACCTCGATCATAGAGTAAAAAAGGCGTAAGGTTCATAATGGTGTAAAACTAAAATGGGATATACAGGGCTAGGATTCGAGTTACAGGAACAAGGGCAAAACCAACCACCCAAGAATGGAATCGTCGAGCGAAAACACTTGACAACCTCCTGGAAGTAGCTTTTCTTGTCACCAGACCTTTCTCCATCAATTAGGAATCTGATGCCATCACTAAACACATTCCTTAAATTGTAGCCATTTTTTGACTGTTTATCTTTTGGTGTCTAATCCGCATATATATCACCAGTGCTCTTGATTTTCTTGACTGTATATCTCTTAAATGTTAACATATACATGTGTGATTCAGTTTATGAAGATTTTTCAATGCCGAGAACCTCTATCAGAGAGTAAAAAAGGCGTAAGGTTCATAATGGTGTAAAACTAAAATGGGATATACCGGGCTAGGATTCGAGTTACAGGAACAAGGGCCAAACCAACCACCCAAGAATGGAATCGTCGAGCGAAAACACTTGACAACATCCTGGAAGCAGCTTTTCTTGCCACCAGACCTTTCTCCATCAATTAGGAATATGATGTCGTCTCTAAACACATTCCTTAAATTTTAGCCATTTTTGAGTGTTTATTTTTTGGTGTCTAATCCGCATATATATCACCATTGCTCTTGATTTGCTTGACTGTATATCTCTTAAATGTCAACATATACACTTGTGATTCAGTTTACTAAGATTTTTCAATGCTGAGAACCTCGATCAGAGAGTAAAAAAGGCGTGAGGTTCACAATGGTGTAAAACTAAAAATGGATATATCGGGCTAGGATTCGAGTTACAGGAGCAAGGGCAAAACCAACCACCCAAGAATGGAATCGTCTAGCGAAAACACTTGACAACATCCTGGAAGCAGCTTTTCTTGCCACCAGACCTTTCTCCATCAATTAGGAATATGATGTCGTCAGTAAACATATTCCTTAAATTGTAGCCATTTTTTTAGTGTTTATTTTTTGGTGTCTAATATGCATATATATCACCATTGCTCTTAATTTTCTTGAATGTATATCTCTTAAATGTCAACATATACACGCGTGATTTAGTTTACGAAGATTTTTCAATGCCGAGAACCTCGATCAGAGAGTAAAAAAGGCGTAAGGTTCACAATGGTGTAAAATTAATTGGGATATACCGGGCTAGGATTCGAGTGACAGGAAAAAGGGCCAAACTAAATACCCAAGAATGGAATTGTCGAGCGAAAACACTTGACAACCTCCTGGAAGCAGCTTTTCTTGCCACCAGACTTTTCTCCATCAATTAGGAATCTGATGCCGTCACTAAACACATTCCTTAAATTGTTGCCATTTTTTGAGTGTTTATTTTTTGGTGTCTAATCCGCATATATATCACCATTGCTCTTGATTTTCTTGACTGTATATCTCTAAAATGTCAACATATACACGTGTGATTTACATTACGAAAATTTTTCAATGCCGAGAACCTCGATCAGAGAGTAAAAAAGGCGTAAGGTTCACAATGGTGTAAAACTAAAATGAGATATACCAAGCTAGGATTCGAGTCACAGGAACAAGGGCCAAACCAACCACCCAAGAATGGAATCGTCGAGCGAAAACACTTGACAACCTCCTGGAAGCATCTTTTCTTTCCACCAGACCTTTCTCCATCAATTAGGAATCTGATGCCGTCACTACACACATTCCTTAAATTGTAGCCATTTTTTGAGTGTTTATTTTTGGTGTCTAATCCTCATATATATCACCATTGCACTTGATTTTCTTGACTGTATATCACTTAAATGTCATATATACACATGTGATTTAGTTTACGAAGATTTTTCAATGCCAACAACCTCGATCGGAGAGTAAAAAAGGTGTAAGGTTCACAATGGTGAAAAACTAAAATGGGATATATCGGGCTAGGATTCGAGTTACAGGAACAAGGGCCAAACCAACCACCCAAGAATGGAATAGTCAAGCGAAAACACTTGACAACCACCTGGAAACAGCTTTTCTTGCCACCAGACCTTTCTCCATCTATTAGGAATCTGATGCCGTCACTAAACACATTCCTTAAATTGTATTCGTTTTTTGATAGTTTATTTTTTGGTGTCAAATCCGCATATATATCTCCATTGCTCTTGATTTTCTTGACTGTATATCTCTTAAATGTCAACATATACACGTGTGATTTAGTTTACGAAGATTTTTCAATGCCGAGAACCTCGATCAAAGAGTAAAAAAGCCGTAAGGTTCATAATGGTGTAAAACTAAAATGGGATATACTGGTCTAGGATTCGAGTTACAAGAACAAGGGCCAAACCAACCACCCAAGAATGGAATCGCCGAACGAAAACACTTGACAACCTCCTGGAAGCAGCTTTTCTTGCCACCAGACCTTTCTCCATCAATTAGGAATCTGATGCCGTTACTACACACATTCCGTAAATTGTAGCCATTTTTTGAGTGTTTGTTTTTTGGTGTCTAATCCGCATATATATCACCATTGCTCTTGATTTTCTTGACTGTATATCTCTTAAATGTCAACATATACATGTGTTATTTAGTTTACGAAGATTCTTCAATGCTGAGAACCTCGATCAGAGAGTAAAAAAGGCGTAAGGTTCACCATGGTGTAAAACTAAAATGGGATATACCGGGCTAGGATTCGAGTTACAGGAACAAGGGCCAAACCAACCACCCAAGAATGGAATCGTCGAGCGAAAACACTTGACAACCTCCTGGAAGTAGCTTTTCTTGCCACCAGACCTTTCTCCATCAATTAGGAATATGATGCCGTCACTAAACACATTCCTTTAATTGTATCCATTTTTTGAGTGATTATTTTTTGGTGTCTAATCCACATATATATCACCATTGCTCTTGATTTTCTTGACTTTATATTTCTTGAATGTAAACATATACACGTGTGATTTAGTTTACGATGATTTTTCAATCCCGAGAACCTCGATCAGAGAGTAAAAAAGGCGTAAGGTTCACAATGGTGTAAAACTAAAATGGGATATACGAGGCTAGGATTCGAGTTACAGGAATAAAGGCCAAACCAACCACCCAATAAAGGAATCGTCGAGCGAAAACACTTGACAACCTCCTGGAAGCAGCTTTTCTTGCCACCAGACCTTTCTCCATCAATTAGGAATCTGATGCTGTCACTAAACACATTCCTTAAATTGTAGCCATTTTTTGAGTGTTTATTTTTTGGTGTCAAATCCACATATATATCACCATTGCTCTTGATTTTCTTGACTGTATATTTCTTAAATGTGAACATATACACGTGTGATTTAGTTTGTGAAGATTTTTCAACGCCGAGAACCTCGATCAGGGAGTAAAAAAGGTGTAAGGTTCGCTATGGTGTAAAACTAAAATGGGATATACTGGGCTAGGATTCGAGTTACAGGAACAAGGGCTAAACCAACCACCCAAGTATGGAATCGTCGAGCGAAAACACTTGACAACCTCCTGGAAGCAGCTTTTCTTGCCACCAGACCTTTCTCCATCAATTAGGAATCTGATGCCGTCACTAAACACATTCCTTAAATTGTAGCCACTTTTTGAGTGTTTATTTTTTTGTGTCTAATCCGCATATATATCACCATTGCTCTTGATTTTCTTGACTGTATATCTCTTAAATGTCAACATATACACGTGTGATTTAGTTTACGAAGATTTTTCAATGCCAAGAACCTCGATCAGAGAGTAAAAAAGGCGTAAGGTTCACAATGGTGTAAAAGTAAAATGGGATATACCGGGCTAGGATTCGAGTTACATGTACAAGGGCCAAACCAACCACCCAAGAATAGAATCGTCGAGCGAAAACACTTGACAACCTCCTGGAAGCAGCTTTTCTTGCCACCAAACCTTTCTCCATCAATTAGGAATCTGATGTCGTCACTAAACACATTCCTTAAATTGTGGCCATTTTTTTAGTGTTTATTTTTTGGTGTCTAATCCGTATATATATCACCATTGCTCTTGATTTTCTTGACTGTATATCTTTTAAATGTCAACATATACACGTGTGATTTAGTTTACGAAGATTTTTCAATGCCTAGAATCTCGATCAGAGAGTAAAAAAGGCGTAAGGTTCACAATGGTATAAAACTAAAATGGGATATACCGGGCTAGGATTCGAGTTACAGGAACAAGGGCCAAACCAACCACCCAAGAATGGAATCGTCGAGCGAAAACACTTGACAACATCCTGGAAGCAGCTTTTTTTGCCACCAGACCTTTCTCCATCAATTAGGAATATGATGTCGTCACTTAACACATTCCTTAAATTGTTGCCATTTTTTGAGTGATTATTTTTTGGTGTTTAATCCGCATATATATCACCATTGCTCTTGATTTTCTTGACTGTATATCTCTTAAATGTCAACATATACACGTGTGAGTCAGTTTACTAAGATTTTTCAATGCCGAGAACCTCGATCAGAGAGTAAAAAAGGAGTAAGGTTCACAATGGTGTAAAACTAAAATGGGATATATCGGGCTAGGATTCGAGTTACAGGAACAAGGGTGTTGGTGCATTTATGTCTATCGCCTCCGTCAATACGATTCGTAGCTGTAATCAGAAGAAATCAAGACTTTATAGTGTTATATGTAGGAAAACGCAAGGTGGCATTTATATAATTAATGAGAACTTTCACTAAGCCCCTTGGCCTATAAATAGAACCCTTTGTGTTGGAGATTAGAACTTTTGCCATTTTGCACTTTGGAGAGCTACAGTGCTAGAGAGAGAAGCTAGAGAGAGAAAGTACTGTGTACGTGATTCAGGTGATGTACGTTTTCTGATCATTGAATAGAATCACAGTTATATTACGTCGTGTGTGTTCGGTCATGTTTGTGTAAGGATTCCTCACGTTACACGAGTCGGTTCGCAATCGTTACGGAGAGAAAACCAATCCTACAAGTGGTATCAGATCAGGAGCTCGATTGCACGGGTCAAACACACAAATTCGCACGGAAAATCATCAGATTCAGATCCAATTTCATCCAGATTTGTCAAAATTTCTTCACTTTTTCATCTCCTTCACGTTTCTAACTAAAAAACGCAAAATTAAACGGGTTTTTACGGTTAAAAATTGCTGATTTTTAAATATGTTGTGCGAAATCTACAAGCCTTCAAAATTTCAGAGCTTAATTCTAAGCGGTTTGTGAGATATTGAAGATTTTTTATTCGAAAAAGTTGAAAATATGTTGACTGTTGCTGTTAATCTTCAAAGTGGTGTTCACCGATCGGATGGCAATCTGATCGGATGAACACCCGATCCGTTGTACATTGATTTGTTAAGCACATAATTGTCAAGCCTCGGATTGTCACCCGATCGGGTGACCATCCGATTCAAACAACCCCACTCGATCGAGTCACATGGTCAAATCAGTTAAAGTGTTTTGAAAGTCAGTGTTGACCGCCATGATAATCTTTTGATCAAATAACTAAAGCTTGAACGGTCCAATAGGATTAAGATTTGGATCTCAATTGTCTGCCATTTTATGCATGATCACGTGATTTAGTTGAGAGGCTCAATAAAACTTTATCACTAATATAGTTTGTCGGCCATTGATAATTTGCATGTGATGTTCAATTGATAATTCAGTTTGCATGTGAAGTATTAAAAGGATTGTCGGCCATTAATCTTGTTTGCATGTGATTGTTGACAGATCAAAGCCTCGATTTAAATCAAAGTTGAAAAGTGGTGTCACTTGTGACACCTGGGTCACTGCGACCATCAAACAAATACCAAGCCAATGAAATATTGTATTTCATACTTAGGATCCGTATAAATATGTGTATCTTTTACACATATCATTTTTTGTTCGATTTCAAGCTCTAAATCGCTTTCTGGAAGGTTATACGCGCACTGATGCGTAAATATAACCAGTTTAATGCAACAAACACTCCGAAATAGTGAAATAGGCTTAACATACCTTAAATAACCTTTACATAACTTAGAAATAAGTTTTGAAGGCTTTGGTAGGGCAAAAATCAAGTTAAATCGCTTACAGGGACTAAAGTTGACAAACTATGAAAGTATGCCAATTTGAACCGTAACAGACATTTCGGAACATGGCCATAAGTTAAACATACTATAAATATCCTTTACATAGCTTAGAAATAGGCTTTCAGGGGTTTGGTGTGCTAAAATAAACTTTTGGGTCATTCAGGGACTAAAAGCGTCAAAAAGTGCACAAGTTTGCACTTTCGCGCATAACTTACGTTCTGAATACATCCGGACATCCAAAAATTTATGTAAGCACTAAAACATTTTATTTTAGTGTTTGGCATAAGAAAAATCCATTCGTCGCGCAATTTGGATCGTTTTTCGCGCTTATGCGCATTCCGTCGTAATTAAGCGAACATCGCGATCGTACGGCCAAACGAACCGACATCCTAGATATTTTTGAGCATGTTTTGAGTTCCCTATACTTTAACTTCATTTTAGATCCTTGAAATGAGGTTAACGGGGTTCAAACGCATCGAAAATAGCTCAAACGGGCTGCAGGGACCATTTCTGCCATTTTTGAAACTTTTCTGAATCTGGCACATGCTAGCGTAGCACGAGCAACTTATGCCTTTCCAGTAGCGCTACGCGAGCACCTCATCCAGGCAGAAACATCGAATCTGGTCCGTTCCACTTGTTGCACATGGTTTTGGGGAATCTATGGGCTGGTATTGAGTGCACATGGTATTACAAAACCATGTGTGCACATGTATGGACAAGATCAAAGCACGGTTTCCAAGAAACGATCCTAACGGTTCAGGAAATCCTATAAATACCCACACCCCCCAATTGCAAAACCCACTTGATTTCTTGAAATTTCTCTAAGTTGATGTGTAATACACTTCATACCTGAGAATATTTGAGAGATCAAAGCTTTCGGGGACCCTTTGTAAGTATTCCTTCGTTCTTTTATTGCTTTTCGAGTCCGAAAGTCAAACTTTGTTTGACTTTCTGCATTGACCAGTTTATGGTCAATGCGAAGTTCGTTTGAACTTCGCAACGTGATTGTAATCACGATGGTTATAGTCCTTTGTGACTATGCCTACTGATTACCACGTTGTCTAGGGTCGTAAGGGTAAGCGATCTAATAAATCGCTTATACCTTCGAACCTGACCCATTTGGTCGATCATTAGGATCTGACCAAATACCTTAGGTGACCATAGTATATAGGGAATAACTTTCCGAGGTTATACCTTATGGTCGCTTCATTAAGTAGTTGTATGATAGGTAGTTTATATGCCTTAGGTAAATTACCAAAATACCCTTTTCATGTGTAATTGGTAATTAAGCATATGTAACCTAAACTTTCATCACTTAACTGATTATGTAACATAATTAAACATTTTAGGCATATAATACTTGTCATAGGACTAGTTAGGCGAACGCGTTTCACGCGAACGACGCGTTAAAGTAGCATAAGCTACCTAAACGGGTCGTAATGGGTCGTAAGCACTTAGGTTAGGTTTCATTTAGCATGTAGGCTTTGTTAAACCATATGACACGAGTCTCCATACTCGTTTGGTTTACGAACCCTCATTCTATCTAAATCCTCCGATATAGGTCCGGTTTATTAACATAGTTACCTATATTAGGTGCCGTTTGATATCCGTGATCTCTAGCATTGTTTGGTTGTTACTCAAGGAATACTAAGCAATCTCAAGTGAGTACATAGAACCCCCCCTCTTTTAAATGTTTTCAAGGTGTTTATGTGAGTACATAGACCCCTCTTTTACTGTTTTCCAAACGTTTTGGGGTGAAACACATGTGCCTACTTGTTACTTTCATGCTTTCCTGTTTTCACATCATATACTTGCTATGTTTATTAGTACATTTATAGTACATGATTTCAATACATCTTATGCTATGTATGTCCATTACGTGCATACTTAGTACATTGTTTTACATTACACTTATGCTATGTATGTCCATTACGTGCATACTTAGTACATTGTTTTACATTGCATTTCTGTTGCATATGCTCATCCAGCATATGAACACATTATATTACATTTTGAATCGTTGTAACCATTTGACTATGTGAACCGTCGTAACCCTTTGATTATATGAACCGTTTGTAACTATTGAACCGTGTGAACCAGTTGTATCTGTTGACATGATTTACATTTGACAATAGACATTTGACTATACATAAACATTTCTACAATTGTTAAACATTTTCTTTGGTGGTTTGGTTTGAGTAAGTGATTTAAGTAACGAGGCGTATGTAATATGATACAAGCACGGTGGATACGCCGCTGGTACTTCCTATATATAAGTGTTTGTATGATATCACATATTGTAGCGTTATTTGAATCATTTCAATTTGAGACATATAACATTTTATACAAATAACATACTTTTCACAAGACATTGATTTACAAACAACTTATCTTATACAAACTCATTTTACATGGTTATTCATTTAACCATACATTATTCTCTTATTTATACATATCATCTGATCTTATCGTTTTTCAAATGATTTACAAGACAAAGCAAATTACAAGGTTCATGACTAAACATTTTCTCAAAACATCAGTCATGAATTCTGTTTTCACAAAACCTATGTATCTCACAGGCATTTTTATGCTGACGTACCTATTTTCACATGTGTTTTCAGGAGATGATGCATAGGACTTATCAAGACATACTTAGGCGGACCTGTGCCTTAGTGACTTAAAATGAGACAAGAACTAGTTAATTTATGTTATGTACTCTTTGTTTCTTGTTTAAAACAATGTAAACTCTCATGTTTGATTAATAAAACGAAACTTCAATTGCCATGGATTTGAAACAATTAATTCTATTACAACACTCCCCGACGTTTCCGCCACGTTTTGTATGTTCTACGTGGCCGGGGTGTGACAGAAAAGATGGTATCAGAGCCAATGGTTATAGGGAATTAGGTTATTAGTAATACTTTGACCTAGTCTATAACCTTCTTAGGACCCTAACGCGAGTTTACTTGCGTTTAGTCATAAAACAATACTGTCACCTATCCTTAGGCGACAACCACAACAAGAACATAAATTTCAAAACCGCTTTGAAAACTTATCATCTGTTCTAGGATGATTGATTACTAGATTTTGAACCCTCTATTGTAAGGTTTTGAACCCTCTGTTATATGGTTTTGAACCCCTTTGAATTTTCAAAACTCTCGTCAAAGTTTTGGGTCCTAAATAGTGTGAACACGTGCAAACTGGAAGAGTGAATGCCTGTACCCTGGGTTTTCTGTCTAAGGCTAGAGTGTTCGTACAAATCCACATAATCGGACCAGTCACTCTTACCTGGGAACTCTTGGGGTGAGTGTCCACTTATAGGCGAGCATGTCTTCGCTATACACTATGAGGATCTATTTGCCTTGATTCAGCCTTTGTGTTGTTTGTTTGCATCATGGTTCAAACAAATGACCATCACCCATGATTTTGGTCAGTAATTGTAACATCCTATTCTTACCCAATGCCATTTCATTTGTTTCCTTTCATGTTTCCTCTTTTAGAATGCCTCCTCGACGCGAGAATCAGATAGCGACAGCCGAACTGGCAGAAATCATTGCGCAGCAAATGGCTGCTCAATTCCCAAACCTCTTTGCTCAATGGAACCAAGCCAACAACAACAACAATGGTCCATGCAATTTCAAGAGTTTTAACTCGGCTAAACCACTCAAGTTTAGTGGTTCTGAGGGAGCGACTGGGCTTCTTCAATGGTTCGAGAGCATTGAGAATACTTTCCGCCACGTGCAGTGTCCTGACAATCGCAAGGTCGAGTTTTCTTCGAGTGTGTTCCAGAAGAGGGCCCTTACATGGTGGAACGGGGTTATGAGAGATCGTGGTGCAGAAGTTGCTCTAGCACAGACATGGGCTGAACTTAGGGCCCTTATGATGAAGGAATTCTGTCCTTGTCACGAGATCAGGGCCTTGGAAAGGGAATTCGACAATCTTGAGCAAGATAGCGGTGAGCATCGAGCCTACACGGACCGTTATGAGGAGTTAAGTCTGTTATGCCCAAACATGGTCACGCCTTTGGATAAGGCAATCGAAAAGTACATTGATGGCCTCCCTGACTCAATACAAGACATTGTGACTGGTAGCAACCCTACTACAGTTAGACAGGCCATTGAGCTATCTACAACCTTGACTGAATCAAAGATCAGGAAAGGTAAACTTTTCCGAAAAGGTGACAAGAAACCGGTCGAGGAATCGAACCCAATCGAGGAATCAAAGACCATGGATGAACAGACTGGATCCCCTAAGAAGTCAAAGAAGCGAAAGGCTTCTCAGAACTTCACCATGGTTACTCACAATGATCAAGCCATCCCTAACCAACCAGCTCAACCCCCTGCTAGGAAGCCATACAATGGAACGGCACCCTTGTGCAACCAATGTAGCCTCCATCATCATGCCAATGTAAAGTGCCGCAAATGCCAAACTTGTGGACTTATAGGCCATACAGTAAGAGTTTGCCCAGCTGCAGTTGTACCAAACCAAGCTGGCAATGATCCCGCTCAAGGTCGTTTCCTACCAGGTTCTTGTTTCAACTGTGGCGAGATGGGTCATTTCCGAAGAAATTGCCCAAAGCTTGCTAATGCAAATCCAGCACAGGGATGAGCATCTGACCAACCAGAAGACAACATCGTTTAGAAATAATCACGTCTTATGTATTATTTTCTTTTGTTGTCAAGGTCCATGAAACAGTTGTTATCATTGTTTATAAATAAATCTTTTATTTACATTGCAATGTATTTATGTGGTTATATGTATAAAGAACATATCCCCTACAATACCGACAAGCAAGGAATCGTATTCCTTGAAAAGAAAACTACCCCCAAAATTTTTCCATCTTATGATCTCTTGCGTTTTCCACGAAATTCCTAAGTACCCGTTTCTTCTAAGGAAACGAAGTACAAGGCGCAAGTTACAACACTGGACGAATACCCAAAGTACCACTATAAATCCTTAATAAGGGTACCTAAGGATATTTTCATAAATCCTAAAATTGTTGTGTTCCTTAATTCGAATATTACGTTTCTTTTAAAACAAAATCGAATTTTGGGAGATCATCCTATCTTTTCAGATAGATCCCAGAGGACATTGAAGTCCAGCGACTAGTTTCCTGGTGTACTTTAAATATCCATATTCAATCACTAGCAAGTTAATAACAAATTAATAACTGAGTTAAGCAACTATGTGATTATGTGCTTATGTGTTCCTTTATATGTTTTTGTGTAATCCAAGTTTTGTTATCCAAATCCTCGTAGAACCTTTCGTATCTTCATATGAGGGATTCGTAGTAGGATACCCAAAGGTACTACATAAAATCCTTAATGGACTACTACGTTGTAGTTAAGTCCCTTGGATTATAAAGTACTACTCCATAATTAGACCCCTTGAGTGGTCTAAGTTAAACAGATTGATCCAAAAATCTGGTTAGGAACATCATGTGATGATATAGCTGAAAGGACTCCTTGGTGGCCTAATTAATAAGATCATCTGTCGATCTAATTAAAAGGACCCTATGGTAGTCTAGTCACCCTCATCACAGATTTGATTTTCCTCCCCTAAACATTACAAGACAAACTGTGCGGACTGTGCAAGGAATTAAGTAATTATGGATGCATACATAATTATGGAATTTAGTGCACAGAAACCACAGCGAGCTTTGTCATGTGCCTTGAAGTTAACTCCATTCATTTCCGTTTCTGAGGAAGCACCCGTTGAAAATGACTCCATTTGTTCATTTTCGTTTCTGAAGATTTGTCCGTTGAGGAAATGAATATCCGTTTGATTATTTTTTTTTTCATTTCCATTTCTGAGGAAGCAACCGTTGAAAAATGACTCCGTAAGTTCATTTTCGTTTCTGAAGATTGTCCGTTGAGGAAATGAATATCCGTTTGTCCATCATTTTCATTTCCATTTCTGAGGAAGCACCCGTTGAAAATGACTCCGTTTGTTCATTTTCGTTTCTGAAGATTGTCCGTTGAGGAAATGAATATCCGTATGATTATCCTTTTTCATTTCCGTTTCTGAGGAAGCAACCGTTGAAAATGACTCTGTTTGTTCATTTTCGTTTCTGAAGATTTTTCGTTGAGGAAATGAATATCCGTTTGTTTATCCTTTTCATTTCCATTTCTGATGAAGCACCCGTTAAAAATGACTCCGTAAGTTCATTTTTCGTTTCTGAAGATTGTCCGTTGAGGAAATGAATATCCGTTTGTTTCTCCTCTTCATTTCCGCTTCTGAAGAATACTCGTTGAGGAAAATGACTCCGTTGGTTCATTTTCATTTCTGAAGAATGTCCGTTAAGGAAATGACAGGATTATGCCTTACATATCTCTGATGGTTATTTGACACAAAGTCACAAATAGACTCCTACGAATAAATTTCGGGACGAAATTTCCTAAAGTAGGGGAGACTGTGACACCTGGGTCACTGCGACCATCAAACAAATGCCAAGCCAATGAAATATTGTATTTCATACTTGGGATCCGTATAAATATGTGTATCTTTTACACATATCAATTTTTGTTCGATTTCAAGCTCTAAATCGCTTTCTGGAAGGTCATACGCGCACTGATGCGTAAATATAACCAGTTTAATGCAACGAACACTCCGGAATAGTGAAATAGGCTTAAATTACCTTAAATAACCTTTACATAACTTAGAAATAAGTTTTGAAGGCTTTGGTAGGGCAAAAATCAAGTTAAATCGCTTACAGGGACTAAAGTTGACAAACTGTGAAAGTATGCCAATTTGAACTGTAACAGAAATTCCGGAACATGGCCATAAGTTAAACATACCATAAATATCCTTTACATAGCTTAGAAATAGGCTTTGAGGGGTTCGGTGTGCTAAAATAAACTTTTGGGTCATTCAGGGACTAAAAGCGTCAAAAAGTGCACAAGTTTGCACTTTCGCGCATAACTTACGTTCTGAATACATCCGGACATCCAAAAATTTATGTAAGCACTAAAACATTTTATTTTAGTGTTTGGCATAAGAAAAATCCATTCGTCGGTCAATTTGGATCGTTTTTCGCGCTTATGCGCATTCCGTCGTAATTAAGCGAACATCACGATCGTACGGCCAAACGAACCGACATCCTAGATATTTTTGAGTATTTTTTGAGTTCCCTATACTTTAACTTCATTTTAGAGCCTTGAAATGAGGTTAACGGGGTTCAAACGAATCGAAAATAGCTCAAACGGGCTGCAGGGACCATTTCTGCCATTTTTGAAACTTTTCTGAATCTGGCACATGCTAGCGTAGCGCGAGCAACTTATGCCTTTCCAGTAGCGCTACGCGAGCACCTCATCTGAGCAGAAACATCGAATTTGGTCCGTTCCACTTGTTGCACATGGTTTTGGGGAATCTATGGGCTGGTATTGAGTGCACATGGTATTACAAAACCATGTGTGCACATGTATGGACAAGATCAAAGCATGGTTTCCAAGAAATGATCCTAACGGTTCGGGAAATCCTATAAATACCCAGACCCCCCAATTGCAAAACCCACTTGATTTCTTGAAATTTCTCTAAGTTGATGTGTAATACACTTCATACCTGAGAATATTTGAGAGATCAAAGCTTTCGGGGACCCTTTGTAAGTATTCCTTCGTTCTTTTATTGCTTTTCGAGTCCGAAAGTCAAACTTTGTTTGACTTTCTGCATTGACCAGTTTATGGTCAATGCGAAGTTCGTTTGAACTTCGCAACGTGATTGTAATCACGATGGTTATAGTCCTTTGTGACTATGCCTACTGATTATCACGTTGTCTAGGGTCGTAAGGGTAAGCGATCTAATAAATCGCTTATACCTTCGAACCTGACCCATTTGGTCGATCATTAGGATCCGACCAAATACCTTAGGTGACCATAGTATATAGGGAATAACTTTCCGAGGTTATACCTTATGGTCGCTTCGTTAAGTAGTTGTATGATAGGTAGTTTATATGCCTTAGGTAAATTACCAAAATACCCTTTTCATGTGTAATTGGTAATTAAGCATATGTAACCTAAACTTTCGTCACTTAACTGATTATGTAACATAATTAAACATTTTAGGCATATAATACTTGTCATAGGACTAGTTAGGCGAACGCGTTTCACGCGAACGACGCGTTAAAGTAGCATAAGCTACCTAAACGGGTCGTAATGGGTCGTAAGCACTTAGGTTAGGTTTCATTTAGCATGTAGGCTTTGTTAAACCATATGACACGAGTCTCCATACTCGTTTGGTTTACGAACCCTCATTCTATCTAAATCCTCCGATATAGGTCCGGTTTATTAACATAGTTACCTATATTAGGTGCCGTTTGATATCCGTGATCTCTAGCATTGTTTGGTTGTTACTCAAGGAATACTAAGCAATCTCAAGTGAGTACATAGAACCCCCCCCCCCCCCCTTTTAAATGTTTTCAAGGTGTTTATGTGAGTACATAGACCCCTCTTTTACTGTTTTTCAAACGTTTTGGGGTGAAACACATGTGCCTACTTGTTACTTTCATGCTTTCCTGTTTTCACATCATATACTTGCTATGTTTATTAGTATATTTATAGTACATGATTTCAATACATCTTATGCTATGTATGTCCATTACATGCATACTTAGTACATTGTTTTACATTACACTTATGCTATGTATGTCCATTACGTGCATACTTAGTACATTGTTTTACATTGCATTTCTGTTGCATATGCTCATCCAGCATATGAACACATTATATTACATTTTGAACCGTTGTAACCATTTGACTATGTGAACCGTCGTAACCCTTTGATTATATGAAACGTTTGTAACTATTGAACCATGTGAACCAGTTGTATCTGTTGACATGATTTACATTTGACAATAGACATTTGACTATACATAAACATTTCTACAATTGTTAAACATTTTCTTTGGTGGTTTGGTTTGAGTAAGTGTTTTAAGTAACGAGGCGTATGTAATATGATACAAGCACGGTGGATACGCCGCTGGTACTTCCTATATATAAGTGTTTGTATGATATCACATATTGTAGCGTTATTTGAATCATTTCAATTTGAGACATATAACATTTTATACAAATAACATACTTTTCACAAGACATTGATTTACAAACAACTTATCTTATACAAACTCATTTTACATGGTTATTCATTTAACCATACATTATTCTCTTATTTATACATATCATCTGATCTTATCGTTTTTCAAATGATTTACAAGACAAAGCAAATTACAAGGTTCATGACTAAACATTTTCTCAAAACATCAGTCATGAATTCTGTTTTCACAAAACCTATGTATCTCACAGGCATTTTTATGCTGACGTACCTATTTTCACATGTGTTTTCAGGAGATGATGCATAGGACTTATCAAGACATACTTAGGCGGACCTGTGCCTTAGTGACTTAAAACGAGACAAGAACTAGTTAATTTATGTTATGTACTCTTTGTTTCTTGTTTAAAACAATGTAAACTCTCATGTTTGATTAATAAAACGAAACTTCAATTGCCATGGATTTGAAACAATTAATTCTGTTACAACACTCCCCGACGTTTCTGCCACGTTTTGTATGTTCTACGTGGTCGGGGTGTGACATCACTCGATCGAACCGTCACTCGATCGAGTAGCCACCCGATCCAAAGTACAAAGGTTCACTTGTTTTATATATCAATTAGTGTCACTCGATCGAGCCGCCACTCGATCGAGTTGCCACTCGATCCAAACAACATTTCATTAAAGTCAGAAGTTCACGTGAAGTAAAATGATCAGTGAATCTTTCAGAACCATTTATGATATTCAGGTGACATTGAGCCCATGTGTTTTTGTCAGAACCAATAAAGTAGCGGCCCAATTATAAATTTCATTTACAGTCTATTGATTTTATATCAATTGTGTCAGCCCACTTATTGTTGAGGTCCAATGAAATAAATTGTTTAAACCTTTTGTTGGCCACTATTCAAATCAGATCATGATTTAATTGAATTGATATAATTGATTGTGAGTAGCAGGATTGAGGAATAGACAAAATAAAAACTGCATAGTTGTTATATTGTGTAAATCATCAAGTGGCAATCCGTATGGATTGCCATCCGATTCTAATCACTCTATTTGCTTGTGTCTCAGGTCAAGGTGACGGATACCCACTCGATCGGATCACCACCTGATCCAAGGCACACTGTCACTCGATCGGATCACCACCTGATCCAAGGCACATTGTCACTCGATCGGATCACCGCCCGATCCAAGGCACACTGTCACTCGATCGGATCACCACCCGATCCAAGGCACACTGTCACTCGATCGGATAACCACCCGATCCAAAAGCACATTGTCAATCATCGGATCGTCACTCGATCGGATCATCATCTGATCCGCTGTCATCTGATCATTGTTACTCTGTTGACTTCTGTTGACCCACTCGATCGGATACCCATCCGATCCAACAGTTTGTTTGATAGTTTTTAAACTGGTCATTTTTGTTTGTTCATTGTCAGGTAATTCAGGAGATTCAAAGGTGATAAACAAGAAGCATCATGGCTGAAGAATTTTACAACACGTTTTACAAGGCGTTTACGTCTGAGTCTTTCAAAACTTCAACCGTTACACCAAAAACCATAACAAAAGCAATCAATGATAATATTAAACATGATAACTTCTACGGAACCCATTCAAAACCACCAAAGCTCGAAAGTATTGAAGATTACACATGGTGGAAAGAACGATTCATCAACTGGGCTAAAGCTTATGCACACGAAAACTGGTTTTGTTTAGAGTTTGGATATGATAGACCTATCAATGACAAAGGCGAAGAAATCCCACTCAAAAGCTTAACCACTGATGACAAGAAAAACTTCTCATATGAACAGAGAATGATTGCTCTAATCCAATCATCGATTAAAGATGACATTTTTTGTATTACTTGAACATGACGGGTCATCAAATTTGTTTAGGAAGCTTTACGGGTTAAAGCTGAGGGTGGTAAACAAATCAAAAAGAACAGAATAGCGTTATTTAAAAAGGAATTCGATTTGTTTGACGGTTTAAAAGGTGAATCTGTAATAACATGATAGAAAGATTTTGTCACCTTAAAATCGAACTCGAGAGGTTTGGAATTGTCAAAACACGTGAGGAAATTATTGATAAAATCATTGAAGCGTTACCACGAGCTGATCAGTGGCAAACATTCGTGTTTATTTTGAAAAATGATGTGTTGTATGAAACAATTACTCTCGCTATGTTGATTGAAAAAATTAAAACTCATGAACTTGAATTGCAGAAACAGAACAAGATGAGTAGTTCTTCACATCAACAGAATGTCGGTCTTTACTACAAGGGCAATGTACCTCAGGTGACTGTAAATGAATCACTAAAGACGGGATTCAGTGCTGAAAAGTCAAAAGAACCACAGAAAAGCTCATCAAGTTATGATCCAGGATATCATTCATCATCAACAACATCAAACTCTGAAGAACCTGAAGAGATTCTCTTCAACATCGCCTTAAAGCTAAAGAAATCTTCAACAATGAATATCAACACTGCTAAACAACAAATGAGTCTTCTAGGATCAATTCTGGAATCTTACGAAGATCTGGTAGCTGGGAAAATTTGAAATTCCAAACTAACAAAGGAAATTTACGACCAGATCGATCCAGAAGAGATGGAACTCATTCATCTGAGATGGTGTTTGGTAAGCTGCATTCGAAGAGCTCAACGGTTCATGGATATCACTGGCAGACAATCAATCTGTGGTCCATCAACAAAGCTGGGATTTGACAAATCAAAAGTGACCTACTTCAAATGCAAGCAAAAGGGTCATTTCAAAAGAGAATGCAGAAACTCTGCTGTTGAAGAAAGAGCTAATCCGTTTAAAGAAGATTACTATCAAAAGGTGATCTATCACAAGAACAGAGAGGAATCACCAAGGTTGAAATAAATTGAAGATAATCCTGAAAAGGAGAAATCAAGAGCTTGTGTAGTGATTCAAGATGATGATGGGTTTGACTGGAGCGAATTCCTTCAAGAAGATGATCTTGTTGATGATTGGTTCACAGCTCATGGCAGAACTATATCATCAAACATACATCATGCATTTGTTGCTGAGATAAAAGAGAAAACAAGAGAAGATATCCTGAAGGAGAAAACATACAGAGAGAGGTGTATCGATGGATACAGAATTGAAGAGATGGAGAAAGAGTATGAAGAAGCGAGGAGAAATGGAAGATATGACAAGAAGCGAGAATGCTATGTCAACAGAGATGGTGAACCAGTTGTCCACCGAAAGGAGATAGTGTATGAAGATGTTATTGCAGTAATCCCTCTGTCTGGCGAATTTTATGCAAATATTGAAAAAGATAGAAATTATGAGAAAACGCTGAAGAAAATTGTCAGAGACGTCATGACAGTGAGTCTACGACGAAGAGATGAAGAGAGGATGAAGAAGAATTTTGAGAATCTGGTGGATGAACTGAAGAAAGTTGCTGAGGAAAAGAAGGTTGATGAAGAAAAGAAGGCAGAAAAAGAAGTTGTGAAAGAAGAAGAAGCTGTTACTGAAAAACAGCAAAATGAAGATGATGTGAAGCAAGAAAATTCGGTTGAAGTGGATGATGGTGCTGGTGTTGGCAAAGAACAGAAGAAGAGTGAAGCTGATCAGACACAGACGGAAGCGAAAGCCGAAGTGCCAATCACAGAGGTAAAAACTGAATCTGAAATCTTAAATGAAACTGCTGAATAGTGCAAGAAATGCATGGAAACGTGCAGTGCTTGTACTGAAAAAGATGAAAATTTCAGAACAAGAGATCTTGAATTCACTAAAATCGAAGAAGTTTTCAAAAATAAATGCAAAGAGATGTTAGAAAATGAAAAAGTTTTGAAAGATAATGACGAAAAGCTCACACAAAAATGCAAGATTTTAGAAAAAGAAAATGAAAGTTTGAAAGAAAAGGTTTCAAAAATGACAGAAGAATGTTTACAAAAAGAAAATGCATTTCAAGAAATGAAAAAGGAATACGATTCAATAAAACTTGCATATCATATCACAAAAGGATCATATGAAGACGTGAAAAGTCAAATGAAATTTGTTCAATCTAGATTGAAATATTGTTCTGAAACAACTGATACGCTTAAGCGACAGTATGAAATTAAGCAACAAGTTGTAAATTCTTACATTGAAGATGTTGCTAAACTTAAGCGTAAAATAGCTGATTTAGAACATGATAACAACAAGCTACACAGTTATCACGCTTCATCATATGTTCTTGAACGCATTTTCAATCTAAAACCGGATGGTAAAGATTCTGAGCAAAGCAAGAAAGGTATTGGCTCAGGATAGCATCAGGTTCCACCACCGTTTGAGGAAAAGTTTACATTCTATGATGACGAGAAGGTGGAAAAAGCTTTCAACATGGTTGATCAATTGCCAAATAACATTGACGTAACCTATTCCAAATCTGATGATTCAAGTGATTCAGAGGTGGTAGGTAAGGTCGTTGAAAGTGTGTTGAAAGAAGAGTAGGTTGAAACAGGTAAATCTAAATCACAGGATGAAAATGAAGGTAGTTTTCATGAAGAATATCTGAAAAACTCAAAATCTGAGAAAAATTTGAATGATGATTCAAAAGGATTGGTTTATACCATGATTGGATCGGACAAATTATTCTTAGATATTGTATTCCCGATTCAGAATGTGATTTCAGAAAAGATTGATAAAGTTTTCAAAATGATTGAAATAGAAAAGTTTGAGATTTCAAAGTTTGCTGGAAAGTGTCACAAAACTTTTTATAACAAACCTGGTTACAAAAAGAAAAACATGAAGGCTGGGTTGGGTTATAAAAAGAAACAGAATTGGAAGAAAATTGAAACGCCAAATTATTAGACAAAAATAAATTTTGTTCACGGAACAAGTTCCGAAGAAGAGAAAGAACTCCAATTTAGACGACAGTCTAATGAAGAGTTCTATGCTCAAAAGAAAAAAGCAACAACAACAGGTGAAAGATGTTTCAAAGAGGACATGTTTCAAATGTGATCAAACTGGACATCTTGCTCGCAAGTGTCCAAATCTGAAACCTATTGGTGTTGAGACGAAAAAGAAGTCTGATGATGTTGAGAAACAGAAATCTAAGGATGTGAAACAAAGGTCAACCAGATTTGATTCAAAACATACTTGGAGATATAACACAAACAAGTTTGCTTCGAATCAAACTTGGAAATTAAACTCGAACAGGATCGATTCTAGACAGACCTGGAATTCTCACACACCCAGATTTAGAACAACACAAAGTTGGAGAACAAACATCAATACAACAAGACCAAATCAGTTTTGGAAAACAAAAGTTGTTGAAAATCAAAATGTTCAAAAAGATTCACATTTTTACAAAAGAGGTGCTCCAAAAGGTCAAACATGGACAGTTAAGAAACAAGTGACTTATGTGAATGACGAAAAAGTTGAAGTCAAAAATGAAAAAGTTTGTTCTCAAAATGACAAAGATTTTCCAAGATTGAATGAATCATATTGTGTTGAAATGCCTAAGGTTAAACAGACTTGGGCTAATTTGTTCAAGTAATTGAGTAAGTGTAAATGTGCAGGTGCTTCCGAAGAAAATGGAATGTCAGTTAGAGGAGTGTCGGAGCAGTCTGGCACGAGGAGAGGAGGTTGCTGAACCCTGCAACTGAAACAGGGAGTTTGTTTGTTTCTGTAAATAAATAAACCATATTTCGTAAACCCTAAAAATTTAAAAACCAAAAATATGTTTTTATTTGGTCAAAAATTTGAAAAATCAAAAATATGTTTGTTTTTAAATTTGTCCAAAATCAAAAATTTCAAAAATATGTTGATTGAATATGTCGAAACCCTCACGGCGGAACAAACATGATTAATTTCACAAGATTGAAAAACGGTTTTCAAACTGTAAAATATCAATGTGTTGTAAATCATGGGGGTATATTTTCTGCAAAACAGAGCATGAAAAGCAGAAAATGGATGGCGAGACGAAGCTATCAGTATCAGGTTGTCAAATTTTCTTTAAATGGTTTTGAATTTTAGGGGGAGTAAGAAATTGTCAGAAAATCCAAAAACATTAGAAAATTTGAAAAAGCCAAAAACATGATAAAATTCAAAAATGAGCTTTTGTGTAAAAAGAGGAAATGATAGTACATCAGTAGACAATCACAGTACGCTAAAGAAATGGAAAGTTAAATGTGATAAACGGTTTCACTGATGATATGCCAGTAGGTTTTTACACGCTTAGTAGATTGTTTTCGAGATATAAACCTAAATGTCAAATACTTACTTATCTCGTGGGGAGCATCTCATGGATATATGGGTAACCCCCGAAATCTTGTTTGAGAGATTTCCTGATTCTGAGATACTAGGTCTTTATACTGTTTGATATCTGGGGTATTATACCTGGTCTTCTGATATTGCGAAAGCAATGGCCTAGACCTCATATAATACTTTACGCGCTTTTAAAGCTTACCCTCTGCACAAAAATTGAAAAATATCGAAAGATATGAATCAATTGCAGTTGAAGAAAAGATTCTCTAAAGGGAACACACCTAAAGTCGAGCCTTCATCTCTTTGACTGAACGGAAGTTCATACCTGAGCTCTCAAGGTCTCGCACTAACCCTGATACAGATATCAGATTGGTATACTCACCTGTAAGACTGAATCTAGGGAATTTTGATACGGGAGTATATTCTGAGGTGGGACACGCGAATAAGTTTAAGTCCTTAAAACACTAATTCGTATCTCAAATCGATTGAACTTTGTGTGATAATTTAGATGGATCAGTATACTGACAATCTAAGTGAATCGTTTAGAACTTAAAGTGTTTAAAGCTCAACAGTACTAGTGATTTATCATAAACTGATATGATCCTCTGACACGAACTCAAACAAAAATATTGTCTGTAAATATTTGTAAATATTTCTTTACTGCTTTTTGTTTCAGAAAAATACAAAAAGATTTTGATTCTATTTTATTTTTGACAACCGATGTCCGAAAGCTGAGTTTCAAAATCTAAGTATGCTGATCGTGTTTCTGAAAATAAACAACTTCATTAATTTGAAGCTTGAAGTTTTTAAAATCAAAAATCAAAAACAGTTTGTGAAGTCTCCAAGGTCATTAATTTAGACTTGGATGATTAACTGTGAAGGATTTGGATTCTTAAATTGTTAAAATCTTTTGTAAAGAGCTAGATTTCGATTTTGGATACTTAATACTGCCAAATCTATAAAGATTGTTGAAAGGGGGAGAGAATCAAGTAATCCTGGATATATTCATATTATTATATCTTAGAGCCAGGATCTTGTTTAAAAGTTTTCAAGAGCCAGGTCACGATTCCTGGACAACCGAAAATGCTTTCACTGTCGAAATATTTTAGCTTATGCTGAGAGAGCCAGGTTTTCAATCATGGATATTCAAAACATTTTTACTTATAAATGTTTGAGAGTTGCAGATGCAGTACCAGATTACGATCCCGATAGCTGAGTCTAGGGGGAGTCTGAAGATGAGCTCAACGCAAGGGGGAGCGTGCATTCAAAGAGCCAGGTAACTATCCTGGAGGAGCTTGTAACCGGAAAGCAAGGTGTCGATCCCAAAAGCACGGAAGGTTGACGAAAGGGGGTGTCACACCCAGACCACGTAAAACAACAAAACGTGGCGGAAACGTCGGGGAGTGTTGTAACAGAATCATTGTTTCATAACACATGGAAATTGAAATATTGTTTTATTGATTAAAAGAGTTACAATGTCTTGACAATCAAAGAAACATAACATAAATAACTAGTCTTGCATCTTTTATTGTCGCTAAGGCCCAAGTCCGCCTAAGTGTATCTAGATAAATCCTAAGCATCATATCCTGAAACACATGTGAAAATAGGTACGTCAGCATAAAAATACCTGGGAGATACATAGGTTTTGTGAAAATAGAATTCATGACTTATGTTTAAGAAAATGTTTAGTCATGAACCTTGTAATTTGCTTTGTCTTGTAAATCATTTGAAAAGTGGTAAATAAACCAAATGATATATATGTATAAAAGAATAATACATGGTTAAGTAAATAACCAAGTAAAATGAGTTTATATCAGATAAGTTGTTTGTAAAACAATGTATTGTGGAAAGTATGTTATTTGTATAAAATGTTATATGTCTAAATTGAAATAATTCAAATAACGCTACGATATGTAATACCATACAAGCACTTATATATAGGAAGTACCAGCGGCGTATCCACCATGCTTGTATCATATTACACACGCCTCGTTACTTAAATCACTTACTCAAACCAAACCACCAAAGTAAAATGTTTATGTATAACCAAATGTCAAAATGTTTGTTTGAAAACCATGTCTAATGTCTATGTCTAATGTAAATCATGAATTGTGTATATCAATGTCAAAATGTTTATGTCTAATGTAAATCATGAATTGTGTATATCAATGTCAAAATGTTTATGTCTAATGTAAATCATGTAATGTGTATCCAAAATATCGTGTATGGTGAGTGAAATATATCAACTAAACCATATGTAAAATGCACAAAAACAAGGTATTGAAGTAAAACATGGTTTAAATCAAAGTTATGTTTTGTGGAACAAATGCATGCTATACTGATATAAACATCTATGCGGTATTGTTATAATGCATACATCCAAGCCTTGTGACTGTGGCGATAAACCCCTAAACGAATTTAAAGGTCTATCTGTGTTATGTTTATCGAATTCGGTCATTCCTTCCATCCAAACATACCTAGGATGTCAGGAACGGGAGTTGTCAATTCCTATGGTACCACTACCTACTAACGAATGGCGTGATCAATGTTAATGAATGTATATTGTCCCAATTGAACAAACCAAATGTCATACCAAAATGTAAGCATGTGATGAATAACAAATGTACTAAGTATGCACACAATGGACATACATAGCATAAAATGTAATGTAAAACAATGTACTAAGTATGCACACAATGGACATACATAGCATAAAATGTAATGTAAAACGATGTACTAAGTATGCACACAATGGATATACATAGCATAAAATGTAATGTAAAACGATGTACTAAGTATGCACACAATGGACATACATAGCATAAACACAATGAAATCATGTACTATAAGTGTACTATTGAACATAACAAGCATATGATATGAAAACATGGAAAGCATGAAAGTAACAAGTAGGCACATGTGTTTCACCCCAAAACGTTTGAAAAACAGTAACAGAGGGGTCTATGTACTCACTTGAGATTGCCTAGAAGTCCTTGCGTAACAACCAAACAATGCTAGAGATCACGGAAAATCAAACGGCACCTAATATAGGTAACTACGTTAATATACCGGACCTAAATCGGAGGATTGGATAGAATGAGGGTTCGTAAACCAAACGAGTATGGAGACTCGTGTAATATGGTTTAACAAAACCTACATTCTAAAATGAAACCTAACCTAAGTGCTTACGACCCATTACAACCCGTTTAGGTAGCTTATGCTACTTTAACGTGTCGTTCGCGTGAAACGCGTTCGGAATGCCTAACTAGTCCTATGATAAGTAAAATATGCCTTAACATGTCTAATATTGTTACCAAATCAGTTTAGATACCAAAAGTTATGTTACGTATGCTTAAAATGAATTTTGGCGTTAAAAGGGCATTTTGGTAATTTACCTAAGGCATATAAACTACCTATCATACTACTAACTAAACGTCGTGACCATAAGGGATAACCTCGGAAGGTTATTCCCTATATAACTATGGTCACCTAATGTATTTGATCGGATCCTAATGATCGACCAAACGGGTCGAGTTTGAAAGCATAAGCGATTGATTAGATCGCTTACCCTTACGACCCTAGACAAGCACAAAACTAAAAGTGACGAGCTAAGCATGTTGAAACATGCTTAACTAAGTTAGAAAACAAGTTTTGTATCAAAACAAATGGTTTTGATACCTATAAGTAGTTTGGTTACAAAATACGCAATAACACGCATTTTGGCCGAAACTACGACTCGTCACTGAGCCTAGATGGTAATCAGTAGGTATAGTCACTAGGGACTATAACCATCGTGATTACGCTCACGTTATGAAGTTCAAACGAACTTCGCATTGACCACATACTGGTCAATGTAGAAAGTCAAACAAAGTTTGACTTTAACGCTAAAAGAATAAAAGAACGAAGGAACACTTACAAAGGGTCCCCGAAAGCTTTGATTTCCAAGTATTTCTCAGGTATGAAGTGATAAAACACCCCAACTTAGAGAAAAATCAGAATTCAAGTGGGTTTTTGCAAGTGAATCAAAGGGGTATTTATAGGATTTGGACCACCATTAGAATCGTTCCTCGAATACCGTGCTTTGATCTTGTCCCTACACTTGTTGCAACACTATGGTAACTCAAAATGGCCCCCCGTGATCAGGTATCAACATGTGGAATTGAGTTTGGAGTGCATAACAGCTGTTAACAGCTGTTAATACAGATTAATCTAGTCTAGGAGGGCCTCTCAGCCCGCGTAACATGTTGAAGAAACTTACGCGGCCCGCCTGGGCATGTCTGATCAGAAACAAGTTTGCAGAAATGACAGTTTTGGTCCCTGTTGGTGTTTAAGGATCATTTCGACACGTTTAAGGCCCGTTAAGCCAACTTCAAGGCCCTAAAATGATGCCTAAACATTGTGGACATGAAACATGCTCAAAAATTTGCCGGATGTTGGTTCATTTGGTCGTACGATCGCGATGTTCGCTTAATTACGACGGAATGCGCATAAGCGCGAAAAACGATCCAAATTGCGCGACGAATGGATTTTTCTCATGCCAAACACTAAAATAAAATATTTTTGTGCTTACATAAATTTTTGGATATCCGGATGTATTCAGAACATAAGTTATGCGTGAAAGTGCAAACTTGTGCACTTTTTGACGCTTTTAGTCCCTGAATGACCCAAAAGTTTATTTTAGCACACCGAACCCCTCAAAGCTTATTTCTAAGTTATGTAAAGGTTATTTAAGGTATGTTAAGCCTATGTCACTATTCCGGAGTGTTTGTTGCATTAAACTGGTTATATTTACGCATCAGTGCGCGTATAACCTTCCAGAAAGCGATTTAAAGCCCGAAATCGAACAAGGATTGATATGTGCAAATGATACACATATTTGTACAAATCCCAAGTATGAAATACAATATTTCTTTTATTTGGTATTTGTTTGATGGTCGCAGTGACCCAGGTGTCACAGTCTCCCCTACTTTAGGAAATTTCGTCCTGAAATTTATTCAGAGGAAACTTGTGAGAGCTTGAAACATGAAGTTGAAAAGATCAAAGAACACTGGTTAGAGTCCTGAACTTCTAGTAACTTTAAATAACATCATGATTGTAATGTGAGAGGGACACTTATATACAAGTATATAAAGCGTTATTGGTGCGTCCACCGTACCTCTATTACGTTGTTCACATTTCGTTATGGTTGCCACTATCGGTTCTTACACATAATAAGTCTTACTGTGGTTTCCGTGCACTGAACTTCGTAATTATGTATGCATCCATAATTACGTCATTCCTTGCATAGTCACGTAGTGCATCTTATAATGTGTAGGGGAAGAAAACAATGAACGAGCCGGTGATGATTGTGACTGGACCACCATAGGGTCCTTTTTAATTAAATCAATAAATGATTTAAATAGACTACCAAGGAGTCTGTTTAGCTACATCAGCGCATGTCATTTTTAACCAGATTCTGATTCAATCTTTTTTACTAGACCACTAGGAGGGTCTCTTATGAATCATGGAGTGGTACTATATAGTCCAAGGGTCTTAACTAACACGTAGAAGCCCAATAAGGATTTAGGGTAGTACCTTTTTGAATATCCTTCTACAAATCCCTCATATGAAGATACGAAAGGTTCTAGGAGGATTTGGATAGCGAATATCCAGAGTATACAAAAACACAAAAATGCATAAAAGAAAACACAAAATGCATAAACACATAATCACATAATTGTTTAACTTGATTTGTTATCGTTTTGTTAATTTGTTCTGCTAACTGTGCACATGTATTCAAAGCACACCAGGTATCCAATCAGTGGATTTTGATTGGTGCTTTAAATATTTCTAAGAATCTAACTATACAGATAGAAAGATCTTTTAAAGAGAAAATTCGATTTCGATTATAAGGAACCGAAATGTTCGAATTAAGGTACACAAGGAATCCAATTAAGGACTCTGATTTGAATGATAATCACCCACAAGGGTCTAATTGTGAAGATAAAAAGATCCCATATTGATTTTAGAAGTTGTAGATGTTTTGAAACCTTGCACTTGATATGCTTAGGTCAAAACATGAAGTAAAATGCTTATGAAGTTGAGGTGCTAGATATGCCAAGGCGACATATGAAGCGGAATTTGAAGGTTAAGTTAATGTATGAAGAAAATATTTTTGAAATCTATGCATGGGGT
>JARYGA010047797.1:0-15000 GCA_030545235.1 Helianthus tuberosus | reverse complement strand
TGTACAAACATCTACTCCCCCTAAATACCAAAACAAGTAAAAATTCGACAAACCATTGCAGATTGTTTCTCGTCTTCATCCGCAACAGTACCCTCATCAACGCCAATTATGCCATCCGACACCGACAGAAGCTTCATACCATTCAGTTTTAACAAATATTTAAACCGATTTTTATCAAAAGCTTTGGTATGTAAATCAGCTTTCTGTTCGTCTGTGTGGATTTTCTCAATTCGTATCAACTTTTTCTCAAAACAATCACGAATAAAGTGATGACGAATTTCTATGTGTTTAGTTTTAGCGTGATGTACTGGATTTTTAGTTATATTTATTGCGGCCTCATTATCAACAAAAAGAGGTGTGTTAAGAAACTGCAAACCGTAGTCGCGCATCTGTTGCTGTATCCACAAGATCTGAGAGCAGCAACTGCTAGCAGATACGTACTCCGCTTCACAAGTAGATAACGCCACAGACGTTTGTTTCTTACACTGCCAGGTAACCAATCTAGGACCAAAGAACTGGCATCCTGCAGTTGTTGATTTTGAATTGACTTTGCAGCATCCGAAATCCGAATCGGAATACCCTTCGAGCGTAAAGTCGCCTTTTCTAGGATACCACAACCCCAATGAAGGAGTTCCTTTCAGGTAGCGCAATATCCTCTTCACAATAATCATGTGCGATGCTCTCGGATTAGACTGAAATCTTGCTGCGAGGCACGTTGGGTACATGATATCAGGACGTGAAGCAGTTAGATACATTAAAGAACCTATCATGGATCGATAAAAAGTTTCATCAGCCCTGTCTCCGGTGAGATCTGGGTGAATCCCATGATTTGTTGCAAGTGGGGTAGCAGCTGGAGTAGAACTTGACATCCCAAATTTCTCTAGAATATCATGAACATACTTTGACTGATGAATGAAAATTCCCTCAGGAAGTTGTTCAACTTGTAATCCCAGAAAGAATTTCATCTCCCCCATTGAAGACATTTCAAACTTCTGCTTCATCACTGATTCAAAATCTTTGCATAGATTTTCATTCGTCGACCCAAAGATTATATCGTCCACATAAATCTGTACTATCAGAAGATGACCATCAACGACTTTAGTGAAGAGAGTGGCATCCACAGTTCCACGTATGAACTTGTTAGCGAGTAGGTGTTGAGACAAAGTCTCGTACCAGGCTCTCGGTGCCTGATGTAGACCATACAACGCTTTGTCCAATAAGTAGACCTTGTTTTTGTGGATTGGGTCAGTAAAGCCCGGTGGCTGACCAACATAAACCTCCTCTTTAACCTTCCCGTAAAGAAACGCCGATTTAACATCCAACTGATATACTTTGAAATTCTTCCAAGACGCAAATGCAAGAAAAATTCTGATTGCCTCTAGTCGTGCTACAGGAGCATAGACTTCGGTAAAATCAATTCCCTCATGTTGACTAAATCCCTGAACAACGAGTCGAGCTTTGTTCCTTACGACAACCCCTCTATCGTCCCTCTTACACTTAAACACCCACTTAGTGTTAATTTTCCTCTGACCATCCGGCAAATCAACTAACTTCCACACTCCCAATTTCTCGAATTGATTAAGTTCTTCTTGCATAGCATTGACCCAAGAGTCTTCAGTAAGCGCCTCTTTGTAAGTTCTTGGTTCAATCTGCGAGATAAAACAACTTAATGAAAATTCAGTTTGCAAAGGAGCAACTTTTGTATAAAAACAAGTAAGCCCTTTATCAATCTGATTTCGAGTGCGAACTCCAGCTTGCAATTCTCCTATAATCAACTCCTCTGGATGATATGAAAAAGTTCTCGGCATCACTTCACTCGGAACATCTACATTTCCCTCCAGATTAGTAACATTCTGCTCTGCATCTTGTTCACCAACTTGGTTTGTTTGACCTGAAATCTGAATTTGCTCCCCCTCAGAATCTGAATCACCATGATCAAATACTGGCATGTTTTCAGCTTCTAGATCATCATTTTGAACCGACTGATTATCGTGAGCAACTTCATTCTGTTGGACATCATCATGTTCACCAACATTACTTGGACCTGCTTCATCATCATTTGAAGTTTCCCGTGGTCTTCTCGAATACTCAGCTGGGAATCTTAACTGCGACTCATATTCACGCAAAATATCCAACTCATCAAAGAAATCTTCATCATCCTCTGATTCTTCTCTCATGTCAAACGAATCCCAAAGTTTGTCATAATGATAACGCCATGAATCACCAGGATTCTGCGGCGGCATAGTATAACCTTGACATTCAACATTTGCAGCTTCAATAATACGCTTCTCACTTGGAACGAAGACACGTAGCAATGGATTTGAATAACCAACAAATATACCCTCAATGCACTTCGGACCAAACTTTCCAAAAGGTTCTATAACCGTACAAGGTGACCCGAACGGTTCTAGATACTTCAAATTCGGTTTGCGGTTATTGATTAGTTCAAAGCATGTTTTGTTGAACTTCTTGACAGTAAGAACTCTGTTGAGCGTATAGCATGCGGCGGAAACAGCTTCAGCCCAAAAATTAATCGGTAACTTTGAATCTGCGAGCATAGTTCTAGCCGTCTCGATTAGTGTCCTGTTTTTGCGTTCTGCAACTCCATTCTGCTGCGGAGTGTACGGAGCACTAAACTCATGCAAAATACCTCTTTCATCACAAAATTCTTCCATCTTGCTGTTCTTGAATTCAGTACCATTATCACTTCGAATTCTCTTTATACACCTTTGGTACAAATTCTCTATCTTCCTGAACAGCGCCATCAAACTGTCAAATGTTTCATCTTTCGTCTTCAAGAAAGATACCCATGAAAATCTGGAATAATCATCAGTAACGACCAAACAATAGTAATCTCCTGTAATGCTTTTGACATTCACAGGACCAAACAAATCCATGTGAAGTCTTTCCAGAGGTCTTGAAACTGAATTGACTTTCTTTGTAGGGTGTGACTTTTTCTTCTGCTTGCCTTTGATACAGCTAATGCACTCCCCTTCCAGATGAAAACCTTTGATATTAACTCCCAATACCAAATCATTGTGCACCAAATGATTCATTTTTCTAAGATGAATATGCCCCATCTTGCGGTGCCACAACCTCGATTCTTTTTCA
Organism: Helianthus tuberosus; assembly: GCA_030545235.1. NCBI lineage: Eukaryota > Viridiplantae > Streptophyta > Magnoliopsida > Asterales > Asteraceae > Helianthus > Helianthus tuberosus. Next base: position 11,889 of record JARYGA010047797.1, on the reverse strand, counting down.
GTTGCTCTAGACACGAAACAATGTGCTTGACCAGTAGTTGTAGTTGCTATAGACATGTCTAACACATATAAATCGTTCACTCTAGGTGCCCTCATAATAATCCATTCTTCAGGGATAACAAAACCAGGTTTCAGAATCAAACATTCTTTATCAGTGAAGTGAGTAGTATACTGATTGTCACAGATCTGCGAGATACTAAGCAGATTGTTCTCCAGCTCAGTGATGTAGTTAACTCTCTCAAACGTCACAATCCCATTGGATAACGTTCCTTCACCAACAATTCTACCACCTTCATGACCAGTAAAACCCACATAACCACCATTAATGTTCCTTACATCATACAATAATGCAGTTTTTCCTGTCATATGTCGAGATGCACCACTATCCATAATCCATCTGGATATCAATTGTGGAAGATCCTGCACAAAAACAAACTACAATTTGAATAACTTCAAGAAAGATGCCGATTCATGCTTCGCGAACCAGGAAGCTCCGGCCATTCAAACTGCTTATTCGAACATGGTGTCCACCCAGGCCTCATCCGCCTTAGGTGTAACCTTGACTCTAGCAATTTGAATTTTGAAATTTTCAGCCTTCAAAGGTGGAAATTTTGCATCATAATCAACCGTAATTGATTTTTCACCCTTTTTCACTTCAGAAGTTGAAATTTTCATTTTCGTTTTTGGTTTCCAAATTTGTTCTGTTAATGCAACCCGTTTATAAAATTTGTCATTTTGAGTTACCAACTTCTTTACAGGTTCATTTTTTGCTTTTACATTGTTGATTTTAGCTTTTTGCTTCTCAACCACTTTCTTCTCAACATACATTGGTGATTTACCCTTCACATCAACCTTCTTTTGTTGAATCTTCACAGCTTCAGTCCTAGGCTTCACATATGTACACTTTCGTGCAATATGACCAACTTGTTCACATCTAAAACAAGTACGAGTATCAACTACTCGACTCGTGCCTTCAGACTGAGCCTGTGAAGCTCTTTTCTCAAAGAACTCTTCATTCGATTTTGAAAAGATTTCATTTTTCTCATCAGAAAGTAAACGTGAACCATTCACAAACACCTTCTTTTCTGTAAACCTCTTGTTTTGAAAACTCTTTTTCTGATAACTATTACCACCTCGATAATCACCCGACCAATTGTTTCGATTGTTATTGTAAAAACGTGGTGAATAAACAGTTTTCTTGTTATAAACCCTGTCTTTCTTTCGACTCAGATTATTCACTGCTGACAACTCGACTTCAACAAGTTTAAAAACATTTGTCAAATTGTTCATGTTAACATTCTCAATGGGAAATTCAGAATCCGAAAACAACTTATCAGATCCAGCCATCTTGTACATTACAAGATCCGGTTCATCACTTAAGTTGTTTTTGGACTTTGATTTCTGAATGTATTTGTCCAAGAAACCCTCATCCTCCTCAGAAGTGTCACAATCCGGTTTAAGCACTTTGTCTATCACACTTTTCACCACATCACTTTGGACACCCTCGTCATTGGAAGATATGAACGTGACATCAATGTTTTCAGGAAGTTTAACTTCACTTTCTTCCTCAATTTCCACCAAACTAGACTGCTTTTTCGTGTAGTTGTCTAAAATTGGCGGTGGAACTTTGTGAAAACCTACACCCGTTCCATCATAAAACACATCCTCGCCATCTTTGTTTTTCCCTATAGGTTTAGGAACAATATGCTGCAAAACAAAGTTTGCCGATTTATAACTGTTAAGCTTCAACTAGATTCGTTCATTCTCAATTTCAGCTTCTTGAACTTTAAGTTTCAATTTAGCAATTTGATCCAGTTGTTCATTAATCGATTCTTCTTTTATTCTCAAATCAGCTCTTAGATGTTCATTTTCTTTAAATGTTTTGCCATTACGATCATCACTATCTTTGACAATGTTTTTCAATTTCTCAAACTTTTCGGAAATCTGACGGTTTTCAAGAATTAACTTTTCATTTTCAGATTTTATTTTCTCAAGTTCAGTTTTATCATTTTCAATTTGAGCCGTTAATTCTTTGTTCCGTTCAGTTGAAGCTCTTACACTTTTGTCACGATCAAGAATCTGATTTTCAACATTTCTAACCTTAGTTGTCAGATTCTGAATTTTCTCATTGTTAAGATACGTGACAGTGCTACAAAAATTGCATTGTTTGGTGCAATTTTTGCAGTCAGCATTCCCGTCAATCTTGTTATCTGACTCAATTGTGTTACCTGACGCATTTGTTGACACACTTTGACTGACCGATCCCTTTGACTCAGTAACAGAATTAGAATCTACCTCAAGTGCTTTTGCAGCTAGCACTTTGTCAGCCATCACTCCCAGGTTCTCAGCTGTCAACTCTTGCGTAGTATCAATTATGCCTGTATCAACTTGCTTTTCTTTCTTCTCTTTCTCTTCTTTCTCCTTTCTCTCTTTCTCTTTCGCTTCTTCAATCATCTTTGATGTTGGTGTTCCCCACCACTTGTGCTGCCAATATTCATCTTCTTCTTTGTACTCCTTGATGATGGCTTCGATATCAAGTGTACTATCATCAATTGCAATATTTCCATACTCATCAAGATAGCACTCTCTATCTGGATCCCATCTATTGGCTCTCCTTGCATTCAGATAGATACGAGAAAGTCTGATAATTTTTGTTTCAGCAACCATCTTCCGGTAGTGATATTTCTCTTCTTCAGTACGATCATCTTTCCATGGCTTAGGTTCATCATTGCTTGCCATAAATGCGTAACCCACCGTATCTTCTTCTGGCAGAACTTCTTTACTCCAATCATACCCCTCATCATCATAAATCACAGCAAGAGCCCTTGATTTGTCTCTGTTATCTTCAGACTGCTTCAATCTAGGCGGCTCAGATTTATTCTGATGGTAGATTGCCTTTTTGTAATAATCATCTCGAAACGGATTCTCTGACTCATCAGCATAAGCGTTTCGGCATTCTCTCTTAAAATGACCCTTCTGCTTACACTTGAAGCAAGTCACCTTCGATTTATCAAACCCCAACTTAGTAGATGGACCACCAATTGTTTTTCTCCCTGTAATCTCCATGAAGCGTTGTGCACGTCGAACTGCACTTGCCATTGCCCAACGAATGTCGATCAGCTCCATTTCTTCAGGGTCTATCTGATCGTAGTCTTCTTTCGTCAGATTTGTATTCCCAATTTTTCCAGCCACCAATCCTTCGTAGGATTCCAAAACAGACGCTAGAAAGACCATTTGTTGCTTGGCCGACTCTGCATCAAAGTTCTGTGCGTTCTTCAAGTCTATTGCGATGTTGCATTGAAACCGATCAGAATGACTTCCAGAAGATGAAGATCCACTATGAAAATCACTTTGACTTCCACTGCTTTCACCACTTTGACTTTCTTTGCCGACTATCAACACATTTTCAGTAGAAAATGCAGTCTTTGGAGAAGTAGCCTTCGGCATCATGCTCTTTGGATAGTATAAATCCAGATTCTGCTGATAAGATGAATGATTAATCTTGTACGTCTTCTTCAACTCTAGCTCATGACTCTCGAGTTTTTCAATCAGCAAATCTAATGTCAGCTTTTCTGGTTCTTTTATGGTATTCTTCAACATCAGCGCATAATATCTCCAATCCATCTCGTCCGGCAACGAATCAAACAATTTGTCAATAAGATCTTCTTCAGGAATGTCAATCTCATGTCTTACTAATTCCAGCTTCAGATGACCGAACCTTTCTATCATTTTACACACTGACTCGTTCTTTAGACTACCAAACAAATCAAATTCTTTTCTAAGTAGTTTCTTTTTGTTTTTCTTAATTTCTTGACTACCGATACATTTCTTTTCCAACTTTGCCCATAAGTCTTTAGAATTTGAGTAATCAATCAGTGAAATGATGTCTTCACGCACCGACTGAAACAATAATGCCACACATTTTTGTTCAGCTACGAATGAATCAATCTCTTCAGCTGATCTTAATGCTTCACCATTCTTTTTTCCTTGAGCATAACCATTTTTCATACTCTTCCAGCTAGGAAAAGCAAATGCCATCAACCAGTCTTCGAATTTTGTTGCCCACCTGCTATAATCTTCTATAGCCATCAGCTTAGGAGGTTTGTTAAACGTTCCAAATGCGCTTTCGGACTCCCAAGCTTCCTTCTTTCTTTCTTTCGGTGGACTTTTGTTTGCATCACTTGAAGACGTTTCATTGTTTCCGGAATCTCCAGCGAATGCGTACATGTCGCTGAAGGGATTCATGAAAATATCATCCATTTTGATTGTACCTGCAAAATCAATCAAACACTTAGAAAAATTTTTATGTTTTTGAAAATTTATCAAGTTCAAGCGAAAACAGTTTAATAAAACTGTTCAAGCGAAATCAATCAACAAAACTGATTCAAGCGAAATTCTCTATTTCGCTTCAACAGAACAAGTTTCAATCCAATCAGTTTCAAGCGAAATCCTATATTTCGCTTCAGCTTCAAGCGAAAACCAACAAAACTATTTCTCAAGCGAAATCAACAATTTCGCTTCAACAGATCAGAACCTTCAAGCGAAATCCAGCAATACTATTTCGCTTCAGCAGTTCTTCAAGCGAAATTGTCTAAAAATTCAGATCTGAAGCGAAATCAAGTATAACCTACGAACAACTTCAAGCGAAATCTAGTTTTAGGTCAATTTTAACATGTTTTAAACTGAATTTTAGTCCGAATCTTTGTAGGCTTTGTTAAAACTCAGTTTTACACATTATTCTCGAAAATTAGACCATTTCGACCGTTGAAAATAGTTCAGATTTGAAAAATGTAAAAAGAAATGAGTAGAAAGAAGATAATCCGCTGCTATGGTATGAACTCCTCGTCCTGAGCTCTGATACCACTTGTTGGACCGTTGTATGACCCTAAAACGTCAGTCAGGGCAATTCATCTCAGTTTACAGAGGCGGAATCAAAGTAAACTAAGTCATAACAGCTCTAATCCTTTTAATCTTTCTTTTCTGATTGATTTGAGTGCTTGTACAAGGTTTTCTGATACAGATCCGTCAGCACTTAGTCACACATACAATGACCTAGTCCTATTCCTTCAGATGACCTCACACCTATTTATAGGGTGAATGATTTCGCTTGAGGAAGTCTGAAGCGAAATCTCTTGTTCTGATTTCGCTTCAAGCAAACATAACCCTACTTCAAGCGAAATCTTATGTTTACAACTTAAAACCCTAACTTAAACTCTAATGTATGATCATTCAAACAATCCTAGACACAAGACTTGATAATGACGAAATCAGCAGACATTCAATGCACCAACAGTCTAACACACTAGCAAGTGCGGAATCCAAGCTAGCATGCAAACCGAGATAGAACAAGCACAAACACAACACACAATCTTCACCGATTAACACCACTGTATTAATACGTATGAAAGGTTCGGTTACAAGCTCAATGTTTACAAATGTATTCTGTAAACTCTCTCTCTCGTGTGTGTTCTCTCTATTTTCTGCCCTTAGTGAAGTGAACACATTACATGGGTATATATACCCAACACAGATCGTCTGGTCGAAGGATCAGATAGACTGATCGAAGGATCACCTATCGACCAGAAACCCATCGAAGGATCACATATACCTCGAAGGATGATATCCTTCGAGGTCTATCCATCGAAGGTTTATCTTTCGAGCTCATCGAAGGATATAAACAATCCTTCGATGACACATCCTTCGACACAGACATATTACAACCATTTTGTTAACTGTTTGGCCAAGTCAAACCGGAGGATGGTTGACTTGGTCAAACTTACAAGACTAACAAAGACATCGTTTGGTATCATGACAAAATACAGACAAAGTACAGACACAAGTGCACCAACAAACTCCCCCTTGGCTGTAGCTTTGTCTCAATCTTAATTCTTGTAGGTCCCTCGTGTCTTCAAGTCTTTGACGTCCTTTCAAGTCTTCAATGTCGGAGGATCTTTAAAGTCTTCACGTCTTGAAAGCAGAAAGTGTACCAACAAACTCCCCGTTTCATGTAGGAAGTGTGTTGACAAACTCCCCCTTAACATAAGCTCCCCCTTGAGTTATGCTTGTGAATGTCTTGATCTTTACAACTTGAGATCCTTGTGGTGTTGATGATGGCCAGCGACAACTCGATCATTTTCATCACTTAAGTGCCTTCACGTTGTGTCTTCATTCCAAAGCTTGTCATCGACCATGTTCTCCTTGCCTTTAGAATCTGCACATGCAAGAAATCTAAACGCGTAATGAGAACAACTGCTTGGAATATAGTTAGTATAAACAAACAACACACGTGTGACCATTGTTTAAACAAACACCGTCCGACAGTTTGAAAGTTTTAACAAATTTTATCAATTTCAATTTTAACTTTCAACACTTGCAAATTTTGACCATTTATGAAGTTTCAGTCGTTTCGGTTTTCAGTCAGGTTTCAGGTAACGAAGACTCGAGATCCAACATCGTACGATCGAAAATAAGACAGAAATAAAATCTTTTTGTCTTTTATAAAGTTTAAATTAAAACACACCCAAAAATCTTTTTGGTATTTTTGAATATTTCAAATGTTAAGACAGAAAGCAGTAAATAAATATATACAGAGATGCAGAAACTGAAAGCATTAAATAAATATTTACAGACATTCTTTTTGTGAGTTTCGAGGGTAAGAGAATCATATCAGTGTACGGCCAGGCCAAAACACTCTTGTTGTTCAATTAGTTAACATTAAGATAAGCATCCTATAACAATTATCGGTATTGTTGTCCACTTAAGCTCAACTTATCAGATGCAATCATGGCGAGGGGATACGTTAAGGTATGATTTATACTTACCGACCGGTGTTCATCCACATCACGACACATTCCCGTATCAAGGTATGCACGAGGGTTCATCTTACCGGTGAGTATACCGATTATCATCTGTTTGACCGTATATGATGTGAGATTCTCACTTATTTTGATTTGAAAACAAGCCCTATGTGATATAATCACTTATTGATGAGGAACTTGATTTTCAGATGCATGAGGGCACAGGAGCAAGTCCGTGAACAGGTCAGTACTTTCGTACAGCAGAGAGACGAACTTGACTCCCGGATAGATGTGATATTTTATCACTTATTTTGAGGGACATGTGATTGTTGATCACTTATTGAGGTCGAATGCAATATGTACACGTATGTATAGTATCATGGAAGATCTAGACTTGCGTCCCCGTTATTTTTCGGTAAAAGATACAACCATGATACCCAGATGATAAGCAGCATAAAGACCGAATATTTTTCGGTATATAGAGCTGCTTATCGCTTTTCATTTTAGGTTTAAAGAGGTTTAGACAGACCACTGATGTACTATCACTTTCTCTTTTGCTCGCCAGGAAACTCATTTTTGTTTTTCTATGGTTTTTGTGTTTTTGAAATTTTTCGATGTTTTTGGATTTTTCAAATTTTGGATTTACTCCCCCTAAAATCAATAAAATAAGACAAATTTAAAACACAAAGGTATTTACAAAAATGATTTTCCGATGTTGGTTTTACTCTTGCTTGACCTTAATGCCGTTTACTAAAAATAAAAAGTCAAATCTTGATTTGTCCAATGCTTTGGTAAAAAGGTCGGCACGATGGTCATCGGTGTGGACCATGACAACATTGATGAGTTTCATAGTGAAACAATCACGTGTGAGGTGATATTCGAGATCAATGTGTCTGGTCAAAGAGTGCTGTACGAGATGATAATAATTCATAAAGCAGCTTAAATATTGACAAGTATAGGAGAGATTAGAAATTTAAAACCGTATCCTGCAACTGCTTCGTGCATTGCCAGGAATCTGAGTGCTCTCCCAAACTGGATATCCACCGGTGTGGATTTCAAAGTCGATTTTTGTAACTACTGAGAAATCTCTTGACAGCAACAAGATCATAAACCTCTGGGTCCGGCTGGTCTTCCACATTGTACCAGCGAAGGTCTTTGTCTTTCTCTTGAGAAATAGTGTGCGGCTGTTCAATCCACGCCAAGGCATCCGCACACCCGGTGTAGTTTGATCAACCAACACATTTTCTTCAATCACACCGTAGAGAAAAGTACCCTACACGTTCATCTTGTGGACTTTGAACTTCTTGTGGAAGAAAAATCCATGAATCTTCGAAAAGCTTCTGACGTGCTACAGGCGCGTACTTTTCATTTGAATCTTTCCTGAGGACCCGATCAAAAACCATAACAACCAAACTTTGCACATATCTCATCATGTCGAATTTTTTAACTTCACTCAACAACATTCTTTCATCAAACATCTTTGTCTTCTTTTCTCCTCTCTCCATCAAAGGCAATGATATTCTCCTTGGTTACAACAATGTTTCGGAGCCTTATGTCGCCGATCTTGTGCATGGACGCTCCACTATCAATAATCCTAAGACTATCAATAGTTCATCCTGGAACATCCTGCACACTCATTCAGAAATTAGTTGGAGAGGGGGACCCAAGCCTTCACAGACTTGGGTCGTCCGTCATCATCGAGAATCGTAACATCCATTTCCCGATGATTCGGAATTGATGTAGCTCCCCCTGAAACAATTTTCGATTTTGGTTTCCAAATCTGTTTTTGTTTTTCATTTTTAACCTTTGATTCAACAGATTTTGTTTGGACAACCTCCTGTTTTAAAACCTTTTCTACATTTTTCCGTTGTTTCTTTCTCTGTTTCACTTCTTGTTGTTTAACAAGACGAGGGTCCTGTTTTGGTGAAACAAATCTTTTATGGTAATTGTTACCATGGGGGCATCAACTTTTGCTTTCAACTTATGAAGATACGGACAATTTCGAATTATATGTCCAATTGTACCACATTCAAAACATGATCTTCGTTCAACAAACCCCGAAGTATCATGTGATTGTCTTGCCGATGATGATGAACTTTGTGATCTCGAGGTACTAGGTTTCGAACAGTTTGGTTCATTTCTTTTCAACATTGTTGCTTGTTTAACAAAATCTAAGTTAGATTTGTTTTCAAACGTTTCAATTTTGTCCGTTCCCTTTGATTTCACAAAGTTTACCTTCTTGTCCTTTTTCTTGTTTTGGCTCTGTTTGCCTTTTCCATTTCCTTGGGCAGCGTGATTTTGCTTTCATTGATTGTTTTGTTTTTGCAATTTTTGATTCCCATATTTCTTTCTAACTTCGGATTTTGGGATAGGAGCACACTGAGTTACTACAACTCCTGGGCTCGACTTTCCCAAAAACTTACTGGTAGAATCTTCGAAAACTTTATCAATCAAGGATTGATTGACATTTTTGATAGGGAAATCCTTGTCTGAATATATTTTATCAGATCCAATCAACGTGTAAAGCAAGTTCACGCTTTCACAGCTTCCAGATGAGGATTCAACAGACTCGACTGCACCAGTCACAAACGGTTTTGCAGGTGGATCACAAAGAATGTGATTCTCAAGAGGTATGTCCTCTTCTTTGATCACCGCATCAGACTTTGCTGAATCAGTATCATCAGATTCATCATCAGAAGAATCAGCATCCTCAATCACAACTGGAGGATCCTGATTCTGTTCAGCGGAAGACACACATGTATCTGCTGACACATCCGAATCTGATAATTCTTCTTTCTGGTATACGAGTCATGCTGCAAATTCATTAACATCTAGAGGAACAGATGGTTCAAAGAAAGTTCTATCCTCCTCGTCAGGCATGGCATCATAATTGTGTCTCACAGGTGGTGGACATTTCTTGTATCCAATGCATGTGACATCCCGTTTCTCTTTCTGTACGTTAATGATGTGATCCAACACATAGCTAGAGCTCAAATAACTGTCTAATTTGAGTCGGATCGCCTCACTTTCAGTTTTAACACAAGCCATCTCTTTTTGCATTATCTCAAGACGTGTGATATACAAATTTATGTCAGTTTGTTTTCTGGAAACCATTTTTGTCAGCTCTGTTTTATCTTTCTTTAATGTTTCAATCATCGATTTAAATTCCTTTTCATGGTTTTCATAAAACATGTTGGCTTCTGTGCACTTAGAAAGGTCCACGGTCAACTTTTGATTGTGAATGAATGTCACATCATACTTGTTTTGCAAAGCCTCGTGATTGCTTTGCAACTCACACCACTTATCATTCAATGAAACATGTTTGTATTGCAAATCAAACAAACTAGCTTGTAAAGCATCATGTTTGCCTTGCAACTCAGACATGTTTGCATCTAAATCAGCACATTTAACATGCAATTTATCACAATTATCACAAATAACAGCAGTGGGTTCATCGACACATACCTGACTTGATGAACTGTCGACATTAGCCATAACGGCTGTATGGAGAGAAGAAGAAGAATAAGCAGCTTGATCCACCAATATAGATCTCCTATGATTTTCTGCTGCAGTGTCTCCCAATACCTCATCAACCTCTGCTTCAACTGACACACTTGACGTGTCATCCAAATGATCATTGCCTGAAGTTGAGGATTCTTCATCTGAGCTTCCACTGTAACCAGAACTGTCTTCATCTTCAGAAGATTCACCACCATTAGCGGAAGATTCTCCACCACTGGCGTGATTTAGATCCTTGACAACCTCAGCAAAACAAGCGGTTACAGTGGATGGCCGATAGACTTGCTGTTGTGGAGCTGGTTGTAGAGGATTTCCATACAAGTCTGTTGTTGGAGCTGGCTTTACTGGAACTTGTATCGGATTGCCATATAAATCTGTTGTCACAGGAGGCCTTTGGGTTTGCTGTTGAGGCACTGGTTGAGGAACTGGTTGAAGCGGATTTCCGTACAGGTCTGTTGGTCCGGTAGATCGAACAGGTAATGGATTTCCGAACATATCAGTTGCTTTGAATACTCGGTGTGGGAGACGGAGTACCAAAATACATCTCTGTATTTACCGGAGTACCCCATCTTGGATTCATTTTTGATCAAGAATAATAATACCTGAAAATCACAAACTTGTTAAACATAAACAGACTAAGTTCGAAAGATCAAGACTTGTTCGAAGGATCAAGAGTGTTCAAAAGATCACTGTTGAATTTCGAACAATGATTTCGAAAGATTCTCCAAACGAAGGATCCTTATCTTTCGAAAAAGAACTGTAGACCGAAAGATGTATGCTTCGAAAAGATCCCTTGGATCGAAAGATAAGTCACAGACTTCGAAGGATGTTCGAAGGATGATTATCTATCGAACCTCCTTTGATCGAAAGATGACCTTTCGACTTCGAAGGATATCCTTCGATCTGCACTGACACAGATGACAAAAGTGACAGGTTGGTGAAAAAGTTGATGGGTTGGTAGAAACTTTCGGCAGAAGGTATGTTCAGACCATACTTTCTGCCAAAGCAGATTTGAACAACAGAAAAATATTACCAAGTAAAACAAGGTTCTGAACCAGAAACCGGTCACCGGAGTAAGCCGGCATTTGGCCGGAAGTCACCCAACGTCTTAAAAACAAGTTTTTTAAGTTACCCAACCCGTCCTTTAACACACCCGGTTAGTTTAGAACATGTTTTTATGACAAGAAATGCGAGAAAAACAGTAAAAACGGATGCTAAACCAAGTGAGTTTTTGTCCAAAACACTCCAAAGTCTTGTATAAACTCGGTTTTAACAAGGAAAAGAGCCACGGCTCTGATACCACTTGTAGGTCCCTCGGAGGTTGAGGTTAAACCTATTCCTTGTTATGTCTAACACACTAGCAAGTGCGGAATCCAAGCTAGCATGCAAACCGAGATAGAACAAGCACAAACACAACACACAATCTTCACCGATTAACACCACTGTATTAATACGTATGAAAGGTTCGGTTACAAGCTCAATGTTTACAAATGTATTCTGTAAACTCTCTCTCGTGTGTGTTCTCTCTATTTTCTGCCCTTAGTGAAGTGAACACATTACATGGGTATATATAC
>JARYGA010047796.1:0-19340 GCA_030545235.1 Helianthus tuberosus | reverse complement strand
TCGAAAGATAAGGATCCTTCGGTTGGAGAATCTTTCGAAAAACATTGTTCGAAATTCAACAGAGATCTTTCGAACCCTGTTGATCCTTCGAACAGGTGTTGATCTTTCGATCATTAGTCTGTTTGTGTTTAACAGTTTGTGTTTTTCAAGTCTTTCGACAGGTATCCTTCGGCTGATTAAAAATGAATCCAAGGTGGAATACTTTGGTAAATACAGATATGTATTTTGGTACTCCGTCATCTTCCGCACCGGTATCTTCACAAGCTAATGCAATTTCTACCGGTCAATGGGCATTTGTATCAAATCAAGTTCCAAGTGTTCAAAGCATTCTTTTAAGCGAAAGCGAAACTGGAAGTTTGAATAGACCTCCAAAGTTGATGCACTTATATGAATATCCAGGATGGATTGATAGATTTCATACATACGTTCTTGGTCAAAATACAGAACTGTGGTTGCGGTTCATCACAGATTTCGATCAAACAATAGAGGTTGCCGCATCATCTGCTGCTACGTTTGCAGATCTCACGGAAGATCAGAAGAAAGTCTATGATCTAGAAAAGAAGGCATACGCCATTCTCACTCAGGCCTTAAGTAAAGATATCTATCATCAGTTCGTCAGTTATAAGACTACAAAAAGGTTGTGGGACGCGTTGAAGACAAGGGGCGTGGGAAATGAAGCGACACGTCAACTGAGGAAAGAACTGCTAAAGAAAGAGTTTGATGGTTTTACTTGTATGGAGAATGAGTCGTTGGGTGATTTGACAAGTCGATTTAATCACTTGCTGACTGAATTGACAAATTTCGGGGTTGTTACAACTCCTGTAGAGATTGTGAAAAGGTTTGCAGATGCATTGCCACCTCAGTGGAATACATTCTTGGAAATCATGAAGTACAATGGTACTTTAGCTACAACGAGCTTCAACGACTTTGTTCAAATTCTAGAAAACAAGAATCAGGAAGAAACTCTGAAGGCAAAAAGAATTCCCGTGCCTCAAAATCCTGAAATGTATTTTGGAACCTCTAGCACCTCTACAAAACCTTCTTCGCATGCTCCAATTCAAACAGCTTTTGTGACTAGCACAGATATGTATGGCAATACTATCCAAGTTCATGTGCCTCCAAAGACAGACATGTATGGAAATCTGCTGGAACCAGTCCCTCAATCAGCACCACAACAGCAACGACCTTTCAGACCAACTGATATGTTCGGAAATCCTTTACCAACAACAGATATGTATGGGAATCCGCTTCCTCCTCAACAGCAAGCTTGTTATGGAAGCACATCATCTGCTGGTCAGCAATCAAAGCCAGATACAGTACGGCTCGACACCTCAAGCTTTTCTAAAGTCAGTGTGGAAGTAGCAAAGGAACACATGGAGCTGCTAAACACTGTGGTGAGCGCATACTGTGGATTAGTGGAAGGTCAGATTGGTAATATTAATCTGACACAAGAAGACTATCAGCAGATTGATAAAGAGGAGATGGATATGATGGACATTAAGTGGGCCTTTGCCAGTGCTGTTAGGCGAGCAAAGGATTTCATGGAAAGAACAGGCCGAACCAGCTTGGAAAGCAAGAAAGACACCAAGTATGGGTTTGATAAACAGGCTGTTAAATGCTTCAACTGTGGTGAACGTGGTCATTTCAAGCGTGAATGTACAAGGCCATCTCAGCATGGGAACCAGAATCCTTTCCGAGGTCAAGGCAACAGGGCAAATCAGAACCAAGGAAGGAACAACGAACGAACACTGGTGCCTGTCAATAACCAGAGTCAAGCAGGACCATCTAATGCCAACCAGGCACTTGTGGTTCAGGTAGATGAAGGTTGTGATTGGTCAATCCAGTTGGGAAATGATGCACCTGATGGAACAGCTTGTTTTGCTGAAGTGGTTAATGATCTTAAACACGCCAGTGGTGGAGAATCTTCCACCAATGGTGTTGAATCTTCCGAAGATGAAGACAGCTCCGGATACAGTGGAAGTTCAGATGAAGAGTCCTCTGCTTCAGGCAATGATCAGGAAGATGACACATCAACTGCATCAGTTAATGCAGACATTGATGAACTTTTGGAGGAAGCTGCAGCAGGAATTCAAAGAAGATCTATTTTGGTGGATCAAGCTGCTTATTCTTCGTCTTCTCTCCATTCAGCCTTTATGGCGAATGTCGACAGTTCATCAAGTCAGGTATGTGTCGACGAACCCACTTCTGTTAGCTGTAATAACTGTGATAGTTTGCATGTTAGATGTGCTGAGATGGAAGCAAACATGTCTGAGTTGCAAGGCAAACACGATGCTTTACAAGCTAGTTTGTTTGAATTGCAAGACAAACATGTTTCTGTGAATGATAGGTGGTGTGAATTGCAAAGCAAACACGAGGCTTTGCAAGAGAAATATGATGTGACATTCATTCACAATCAGAAATTAACAGTGGATCTTTCAAAGTGCACTGAAGCCAACATGTTTTATGAAAACCATGAAAAGGAATTTAAAAGGATGATTGAAACATTAAAGAAAGATAAAATAGAACTGAAAAAAATGGTTTCCAGAAAACAAACTGACATTAATTTGTATATCACTCGTCTTGAGGTGATGCAAAAAGAAATGGCTTGTGTTAAAACAGAAAGTGAGGCGATCCGACTCAAGTTAGACAATTATTTGAGTTCTAGCTATGTGTTGGATCACATCATTGATGTTCAGAAAGAGAAAAAGGATGTCACATGCATAGGTTACAAGAAATGTCCACCACCCGTGAGAAACAATTTTGATGCTTTGCCTGATGAGGAGTATAGGACTCACTTTGAGCCATCTGTTCCTTTGGACGTTGAGGAATTTGCAGCAGGGCTCGGATACAAGAAAGAAGTATCGTCAGATTCAGATGTGTCAGCAGATACATTTGTAACTGCTGAACAGAATCAGGATCCTCCAGTGGTGGTTGAGGATGTTGATTCTTCTGATGATGAGTCTGATGATACTGATTCGGAAAAGTCTGATGCAGTAATCAAAGAGGAGGACATACCTCTTGAGAATCATATCCTATGTGATCCTCCCACAAAACCTGCTAAGACTGTTCCAACCGAGTCCACATCTGCAAAAGAGTTGGAGAGTGTGGATTTGCTGTACACTCTTGTTGGTGATGATAAAATCTATTCAGACAAAGATTTTCCTATTAAAAATGTTAATCAATCTTTAATCAGTAAAATCTTTGAAAATTCTACAAGTAAGTTTTTGGGAAAGACAGGACCACATGTTACAGTCACACAGTGTCCTCCTATCCCAAAGGCTGAAGTTAGAAAACAATTTGGGAATAAGAAATTACCAACAGTGGAAAAACAGCAAAATCATACCAAACCCAAAGGTAAGACACCGGCTCAAGATCAAAAGAAGCCGAATCAGAAGAAGAAGAAGAATGTGAACTTTGTGAAATCTAAGGGAACGGACAAAATTGCAAAGTTTGAAAATCAATCTAATTTAGATTTTGTCCAAAAAGCAACTGTGATGAAAAGGAATGAACCAAGTTGTTCAAAACCTAGTACCTCGGGATCACAAAGTTCATCATCGGCAAGACGACCACATGATACTTCGGGGTTTGTTGAACGAAGATCATGTTTTGAATGTGGAACAATCGGGCATATTGTTCGAAATTGCCCGTATCTTCATAAACAAAAAGGCATAGTTGATGATCCCCGTGGCCCAACTGACCGCAAGCGATCTGTTTCTGTAAAACAAGATCCTCGACTCATAAGAGAAAGGGAAAAGAAACAGAAACGTCAACAGGTCAAGAAAATTGAAAAAGCAATTAAAACCGATGTGGCTCAAAAACAATCTGTTTCTGTCAAACCAAACAATTTAAAAACTTCAGACAATCATGAAGTTAAGTTTTTAAAGAATAACACTGGTATAACAAAACAGACTTGGAAACCAAAAACGGTTACTGAATCAGGGGGACCATCACAATTTCCGAATCATCAAAAGGTGGAAGTTATTGTTGTTGATAAAAATGGAAGACCCAAGACCACAATGGCTTGGGTCCCCATCTCCAACTAATCGATTGAGTTTATGTGCAGGGTGTTCCAGGAGGAACTATCAGTAGTCATTGGATTGTTGATAGTGGGGCATCCAGGCACATGACAGGCGACATGAAGCTTCTCTACGACGTCAAATCTATTAGAGGAGGTTATGTTGCTTTTGCTGGAGATAAGGGCGGATATATAACGGGTGAAGGAATGATTTCCAACGGGGTTGTTAGCTTTGACAAGATCAACTTTGTGCAACAACTTGATCACAATCTTCTTAGTGTTTCTCAAATTTGTGACAAGCAGTTCTCAGTACACTTTGATGCTAATGGATGTTATGTGCTGAAACCCGGCTTCAAAATTCCAAAAGAATGGATTCTCTTGTCGGCTCCAAGGATAAATGATCTGTATGTCCTTGATATGAGCCAAGCTATCACAACGTCTGCACAAGCAACTTGTTTCGTTTCCAAAGCCACAGAAAAAGACACAATCTCTTGGCACAGACGAATGGGTCACATTCACTTACGCAAAATGAATCATTTGGTATCAAATGAATTGGTGAATGGTGTTCCTCTTAAAAACTTCCATCTTCAAGACGTCTGTGTTTCGTGCCAGAAAGGAAAACAAACGAAGAAGCGACACCCTACAAAGAAAGTCAACACGGTGGCTGTTCCTCTTGAACGTTTGCACATGGATTTGTTCGGTCCTGTCAAGCACAAAAGCATTAGGAATGATCAATATTGCCTCGTGATTACTGATGATTATTCAAGATTTTCTTGGGTGGCGTTCATGGCACACAAGAGTGAAACCTTCGGTATTATCAAAAACTTGATCATTCAGATTGAGAATCTTTACAACTTGAAGGTTAGACGGATACGTAGCGACAATGGTACTGAATTCAAAAATCATGCCATGGCGGAGTTTTGCACTTCAAAAGGTATTCTTCACGAATTTAGTGCAGCTTATACTCCTCAACAGAATGGCGTCGCTGAACGTAAGAACCGCACATTGATCGAGACTGCTAGGACTATGTTGGTAGAGTCGCAGCTACCCATTCCATTCTGGACTGAAGCTGTGTCTTCTGCATGCTATACGTTGAACCGAGTCCTTACAGTCAAAAGGCACAACAAGACCTGCTTTGAGCTTATCAACAAACGGAAACCAGACTTGTCTTATCTTGAACCGTTTGGAGCTCCATGCACAATAATCGATCCTAATGGAAAGTTTGGGGCAAGAGCAATTGAGGGATACTTTCTTGGGTATTCCACCCCTAACTTAAGAGTCTGGAATTTAGAGACTAAAAGGGTCGAGGAATGGTCTGAAGTCAGAGTACAAAGGCACACTTTACCGGTTAGAAATCCTGGTCAGCCTTGGATGTTTGAGTACGATGACTTTTTCAATTCGATAAATGTCGAAGCCGTTGAAGAAAGTGCTGCGGCAAGGATGTTTTTCGAGAGTGACAACGCAACAGATTCACCGTTGGTTCGTCCCATTATTGTCAATCAAGAACCATCTTCAGTGAACAATAATGCTCTCGACAATGAGGATTTTCAAGAGGCTACCGAATTGAACGAATCTTCAGAGGATGATGAATTTCTAGATGCAGATCAAGAAGCTCCAACAGCAGTTCATGGTATTTCAGAGGGTACACCTCCAGTGGATGTCCCTAGAACAGCTGAAACTTCTGCATCATCCTCTTCGTCAATTCCGGGCCTTGAATTGATTGTTAATCTGAATCTCAACAATCTGGGTACAAATATTCCAGTTCAAGATAATCCAGAAACAAGGATTCATAATACTCATCCTCAACAAAACATCATAGGAAATGTACAAAGTGGCGTTCAAACAAGAAACATGTTGCGAAACAACAACAATGCAGGCTTGTATGCAACTATCCGAGAATCTGGTCAACAGAATGATTGGTCTTTCGCGTGTTATGTCTCACAGGAAGAGCCAAGAACTTGGAAAGATGCATTGAAAGATAGCTCATGGGTTGAAGCGATGCAGGAAGAACTGCAGCAATTCCAGAAGCTTGGTGTCTGGAAACTCGTAGAGAAACCTGCTGGTTACAAGAAGATTGGTACCCGTTGGGTGTTTAAATGCAAAAAGGATGACCGTGGAATCGTTATTCGAAACAAAGCAAGGCTAGTCGTTCAAGGTTTTCGTCAGATAGAAGGGATCGACTACAACGAAGTATATGCACCTGTTGCACGTCTAGAAGCAATTCGGATTTTTCTGGCTTATGCCTCATTCAAAGGTTTCAAGGTATACCAGATGGACGTGAAAAGTGCATTCTTACATGGTGTGGTAGAAGAAGAGGTGTACGTCGAACAGCCTCCAGGTTTTGAAGATCCTATCCATCCCGATCGGGTTTGGTTGCTCAACAAAGCTCTCTATGGTCTTCATCAAGCACCGCGAGCTTGGTACGCAACCTTATCTAATTATCTGCTGGAGAACGGTTTTCGCAGAGGTCTTATCGACTGCACTCTTTTCATCAAAGAACAAGATGGAGATCTTCTACTGGTACAGGTATACGTTGATGATATTATTTTTGGTTCTACTAATGATGTTTTGTGTAGGGATTTCGAGCGTGTTATGCAGGATAAATTCGAGATGAGTGCTATGGGGGAAATGACCTTCTTTTTGGGTCTACAAGTACAACAAACAGAGTCTGGGATATTCATCCATCAGACTAAATATGTTGGTGACATCTTGAGCCGGTTCCAGATGTCTGATGCAACGCCCATTGGTACCCCATTGCCACAAAATCACGGAATTACTCCAGACTTGAAGGGTCAAGATGTTAGCCCCTCATACTACCGCGCGATGATAGGATCTCTTATGTACCTCACAGCATCAAGACCAGATATAATGTACCCAACGTGCCTGCTTGCCAGATATCAAGTGAACCCGAAGGCCTCACATCTTGCAGCTGTAAAAAGGATTTTTCGTTATTTGAAGGGTTGCCCTGACACCGGTCTGTGGTACCCTAGGGATAATAACTTTGACTTGATCGCATTCAGTGATTCTGATTTTGGCGGATGCAAAATCGACGGCAAATCCACAACGGCTGGATGTCAGTTTTTGGGAAATCGCCTAGTCACATGGCAGTGCAAGAAGCAGACGTGCGTCGCTACATCAACATGCGAAGCTGAATACATTGCTGCCTCAAGTTGTTGCTCCCAAGTCCTATGGATCCAACAACAAATGCGTGATTACAGTTTTGAATTCCTAACTACTCCTATTTACGTTGATAATTCTGCTGCCTTACAGATCACTAAAAATCCTGTGCAGCATTCAAAGACTAAGCACATCGACATTAAGTATCACTTCATACGTGATTGCTTTGAGAAAAGGCTAATCGATGTTGCTTACGTCCACACCGATGACCAACGTGCCGACCTTTTTACCAAAGCATTTGACAAATCAAGATTTGACTATTTATTATTGGTAAACGGCATTAAGGTCAAGCAAGAGTAAAACCAACATCGGAAAATCATTTTTGTAAATACCTTTGTGTTTTAAATTTGTCTTAGTTTATTGATTTTAGGGGGAGTAAATCCAAATTTTGAAAAATCCAAAAACATTGAAAAATTTCAAAAACACAAAAACAATAGAAAAGCAAAAATGAGTTTCCTGGCGAGCAAAAGAGAAAATGATAGTACATCAGTGGTCTGTCTAAACCTCTTTAAACTTAAACTGAAAAGCGATAAGCAGCTCTATATAAGATGTATCGGTAGGCTCACAATCATCTTAACGTGTGCAGGGTGATATAAACTTAAATCGACTGAAGACTGGGTGGGAACCATTCATTGGCATATGGTCTTAGTACCGAAATTTCGTTTGAGAGATTGCCGAGGTTCTGAGATATTCGGTCTTTATGCTGCTTATCATCTGGGTATCATGGTTGTATCTTTTACCGAAAAATAACGGGGACGCAAGTCTAGATCTTCCATGATACTATACATACGTGTACATATTGCATACGACCTCAATAAGTGATCAACAATCACATGTCCAAACAAATAAGTGATAACTTATCACAAATTCTTTCCGGGTGTCAAGTTCGTCTCTCTGCTGTACGAAAGTACTGACCTGTTCACGGACTTGCTCCTGTGCCCTCATGCATCGAAAATCAAGTTCCTCATCAATAAGTGATTCTATCACATAGGGCTTGGTTTTCAAATCAAAATAAGTGAGAATCTCACATCATATACGGTCAAACAGATGATAATCGGTATACTCACCGGTAAGATGAACCCTCGTGCATACCTTGATACGGGAATGTGTCGTGATGTGGATGAACACCGGTCGGTAAGTATAAATTATACCTTAACGTATCCCCTCGCCATGATTACATCTGATAAGTTGAGCTTAAGTGGACAACAATACCGATAATTGTTATAGGATGCTTATCTTAATGTTAACTAATTGAACAAAGAGAGTGTTTTGACATGACCGTACACTGATATGATTCTCTTACCCTCGAAACTCACAAAAAGAATGTCTGTAAATATTTATTTACTGCTTTCAGTCTTTACATTTGAAATATTCAAAAATTCCAAAAAGATTTTATGTGTGTTTTAATATAAACCTTATAAAAGCCAAAAAGATTTTATTTCTATTTTATTTTCGATCGTACGATGTTGGAGCTCGAGTCTTCGTTACCTGAAACCTGAACGAAAACCGAAAACGACTTAATCTTCATAAACGGTCGAAATTTGCAAGCGTTGAAAGTTAAAATTGAAATTGATAAACTTTGTTAAACTTTCAAATTGTCGGACGGTGTTTGCTTAAACAATGGTCACATGTGTGTTGTTTGCTTATGATATTCCAAGCGGTTGTTCTCATTACGCGTTTAGATTTCTTGCATGTGCAGATTCTAAAGGCTAGGAGAACATGGTCGATGACAAGCTTCGGAATGAAGACACGACGTGAAGGCACTCAAATGATGAAGATGATCGAGTTGCCGCTGACCATCATCAACACCACAAGGATCTCACTTCATAAAGATAAAGACTTTCACGAGCATAACTCAAGGGGGAGCTTATGTTAAGGGAGAGTTTGTCAACACACTTCCTACATAAAACGGGGAGTTTGTTGGTACACTTTCTGCTTTCAATACGTGAAGACTTTAAAGATCCTCCGACATTGAAGACGTGAAGAGACGTCAAAGACTTGAAGACACGAAGGACCTACAAGAATGAAGATCAAGACAAAACTATCTCGAAGATCGAGACAAAGCTACAGCCAAGGGGGAGTTTGTTGGTGCACTTGTGTCTGTACTTTGTCTGTATTTTGTCTTGTTACTGAACGATGTCTTTGTTAGTCTGTAAGTTTGACCAAGCCAACCATCCTCCGGTTTGACTTGGCCAAACAGTCAACATTATGTTTGTAATTTGTTTGGTTCGAAGGATGTGTCATCGAAGGATCACTTATATCCTTCGATGATGAGCTCGATAGATAGCTTTCGATAGATGGACCACGAAAGATCCCATCTTTCGTGGTACATGTTGATCATTCGAGCTGTTCCTGGTCGAAAGATGATCTTTCGACCGGTCTGCATGATCCTTCGACCGGACCTGCTGTGTTTGGGTATAAATACCCGTGTGTTGTGTTCATTTCGGGGATGACAGTTAGCAGAGAACACACACACACTTAGAGAGTTTACAGGACTGATTTGTAAACATTGAGCTGTAACCGGACCTTTCATACGTTTAATACAAGTGGTGTTAATCGTTGAGTCTTGTGTGTTGATTATTTGCGTGTTCTATCTCGGTTTGCTATCTCGGTTGGATTCCGCACACCCGGGTTGGTTTGTACACAAGGATTAGGCGACTAGATCCTCCCCTAGCCGGACCTACAATTACTATACTATCATTATCCTTCATTTAACATTTTCCTTCTCTTAATGAATTTTACTATTACATATACCCACATAATGAATTTACGTACCTAGATTCAACTTTGGCTTATTACCTCTTTGCATGCTTAGTATTCATCCTAAACTGCATTCACATATCATCCTCTTCAGACACTTATGCCTACCTTGCACATACAAAACCGTCAGTTTCTTTATACGTATACATAAGTACATAATTACATTAGCTTTTACCTTTGGATCTTGATCGAGTCTTAGATTGTACGGGTTTCTTATCTCAAGAGCACACAAGTTTGAGTTCAAGTACTTACCTTCTCGTACTTGATTCCCTCAAACCAGGGCTCTGATACCAACTTGTAAGACCCTAATTCGTAACTGACTAAAGTCGCAGCGGAAAAACGTACCATAAAAATTTCTTTCTTGCAACACCTTGACGCACTTAAAATTTATTTTTAAGATTTATTCTTTCACAATAAATACATTTATTATACTCATTTCCAAAAGAAACCATAAACTAGCTTCACTCAATTACGTACTCAACACTCCCGTACAATCTATCTTGTGACTCGATCCTCGATCTCCAAACCTTGAATATCCTCATGACTGGAACTACCTGCGTTCACCACATAAAATTCACAACATTAGTACGCATTATAAACATACAAGGTTTGTTCACGTTTACTTCTCGTTTCGTTAACTCTTTACATCTCAGCTTTTCTTTCCTGTCATACCATCCGTGATGAGACTTCTTTGCTATTCCTGCATTTCACTTATAACTCCAAGCACACGAATAAATAACGTAAACACATAACCATACCGAAGGACTTACGTACATACCCTACTTCATACATATTATCTCTATATATACATACACACACACATGCATGCACACCTGCTTACATACGTACTCACACACATACATGCTAATCTACATGCATACTTACATATACGCACATTTACATCATTATATATACGTATTTATATGTACACATACCAACATCATAATAATACACACATGAAATTATACATCTTTACATACATACAACCCTACGTGCATCAAACCAAACTCATACATGCCTACTCTCGTACATACCATCACACATTCGCTTATTCTTGATCACATACTTATAAGCATACTCATGTAGGTACATTATGCTTTCATACGTTTCTACATACGTGTATAGAGATATGCAAACATGCATACATACCTTTCTACATGTGCGCTTACCCTAATGGTCATAAAACATAAGTTAAAATAGTCGTACGCAACTTAAAACGCGTTTATACGAATTCCCAAGCCAAAACGAGACCTGAAAACAATTTTCGGAGAAATATCACCCGTCGCGTCGCGCAACCCCCCGTCGCGTGGCGCGACGCCCTCAAAAAGACAGACAGTTGCTGCTGCTGTGCTGCAGATTTCCAGCACGTCCGCGTTTCACGGAAACGGTCATAACTTCTTCGTTATTGGTCCGTTTTAACCGATTCTTTTTCCTACGCGTCCGTAATTTAATTCCCCATCCTATGGTGTTAAGATCCGACATCCGGATTAACACAATTCCAGACTTTTAAGTCTTCGGCTTACTACCCTTTTTACCAATAATTGACCCGTTCATAATTCTATCACATAACTTGTTTATTTGACCTTAAATTCATATCGATTGATAATACCAAGGACTTTTGTCATAAAAGATCCATTCCCGGACACTATACATCTTATTTCACCCGTTTACGCTCATAAGCTTATTTTGACCCGTTAAGGGTAATTGCGCATTAAAACGTTTCGGACTCACAAAACCCTACTCCTCACTTTCGTACTTGACCAAAACATTACACTAACCGAATAACTTGGTTCTAAACTACTTTTAGGATCGTTTACCCAAAATACCCATCAAGGGCATTTTGGTCAACTTTAATCCCATCATCTATGACGAAAGGCTGCGTCACATTATTTAACCTCCAACAACACGTTTAGTTAAATAAAACACCGTATACTTAATTGAACTAAGAAGTGATTACAGAAATCACTTACCTTATGTGTCCGTGCTCGTATCTGATCCTTTACCACCTCTTGATCCGTTAGCCTTTCACGCTTGAATCCGTCTTGACATGATTCCTATACTTTCATGTCACCCATCACATTCTCGTTAGTATACACAATTGTACACGTTGTCGATCATATCAACCACATATTTCACATTTAATTCATGTAATTCATCATATAATCACGGATAACGCATATCAACATAGCATGTACCATACGACTTCCTACAATCCTACCTTTACGACAACGAGTCAAATCATGTTACTTATACTTAGTTGACTTTCAGAAGTCAACTATTAACCATATTTAACTATCGACTTATCATCATATACTCGTAACATCATAATTGACCTTACGGACAATACTATATACATTTTGTCATACGCTTGATGTGTGTACCATCTTTTAAGCATAACGTACAACTAATTTATGCATAAATCTTCCAAGTTCATATATAATTCATCAAATCCTACTAGTAATCAACATATAACATTCACACATAAACATCAAACATATCACCACCACATTTCTTTCAATTCAACTCACAAGAATTCATCATATCCATCATAATTCATCAACAATCAACAAGAATTGAACATGGATGATCATTCAAGTCATCATCCTTACCAAAACAAGTGGGTTTCACCTCTAAACATCAAATTAACACAAACCATACATAACCTATGTTCTATATGACGATTCTAACACTTATACATGATCAATTTCACATTAACTTACGGATTAGAACATAACCCACTTCACACATGATCGCCAATCTTTGATTTAAGACATACCTTACGATCCCCTTGTGAAGGTGATCACTAATTCATGCTCGGTTGTGAATTTGGGCCTTGATTCATTCTTCAATTTGAAGCTTTAAGGTTGAGTTAGGGTTGAGCTCCTTTGGAGCTCCTGAACCATCGAAAACACACGCAGAATGTGTGTTTGTGTGTGATATTTTCTTATTTAACTCAACATTTCATCTTATACACTTTAACCCCTCGAGTTTGCCTTTAAAACATATTTGGCACTACTTTTCTCTTTTAATAGTCTAAACCGGGCATTTAACCTAGTTAAATGGCCTAGTTATTTATTTCATAACATAACGCATAAGGACATATCTCGAATATATAACATCTGGATTTTGGGGCGTTACAACGTTGTTGTCGGCCTGGGCTTGACGCACGCTGAGGTTGAAAGTTCTGGCGCGTGCGGCCTGTTGTTGCTGCTGCTGTTGTTGTTGCTGCTGAGGCTGCTGTTGCTGAGGCTCTTGCTTCACGACCCTGTTTGGGCACATGTTGGCGAAATGGTTCGGGTCGCCACATGCGAAGCAGGCTCTGGCTTTGACTGCGGGTGCCGGAGGAGCTTGTTGACCCTGAGGGGCAGTGAGTAAAGCTTGATGAGCAGGAGCTTGTCGAACACGGCAGTTGGCAGTAAAATGGCCGTATACATTGCAATGAGCACAAAAACGGCAAGCAATGGCAGTTGGGTGGTGGTAGGTGCAAGTAGGGCAGAGCGGGTGTGGCCCAGCGTATGCACGCTTTGCAGGCGGTGCATTAGCCACAAGCGCCGCTACTTGACGTTGTTGGGCTAGTACACCTTGAATCGGTGCAACAGTGATTGCACAGTTCTTGTTGCTGGAGATGTTCTTCCTCTTGTTGCTCGATGAGGTGGGTTCAGCAGTTGGTGCGGTGGTAGTAGCTTGATGCAGGTTCTTCGGAGTTTTATCCCAGACACCAGCCTTGACCCTCTTGTCATTGATTTCAGTGGCCAGTAGGTAAGTCTCTTCGATCGTCTTAGTCTTAGCTGCTTGCACGAAATCTGCGACGCAATCGGGCAAAGCTCGGATGTACTTCTTGATTGTGATCTCCGGAGTCTTGACTTGATCGGGACAGATGATGCTGAGCTGTTTGAAATGAGCCGTGAGAGTAGCATTGTCGCCCTCATGTTGCTGTATGTGCCAAAATTCATCCTCTAGCTTCTGACGTTCATGAGGAGGGCAGAATTCCTCTAGCATGACTTCCTTTAGTTCGTCCCACGACAGTCCGTAGGCTGCATCGTTCCCTCGCTTGTTTCTCTCGGCCGTCCACCAGTCTAGTGCACGGGACTGGAAAACGCCGGTAGCATTCAGAGTTCGAAGGTCATCATGGCAACCACTTTGTCCCAGAGTGACCTCAATGGAATCAAACCATTGGAATAGTGCAGTAGGACCTCCCTCGCCAGTGAATTCCTTTGGCCCACACGGCTTGAATTGCTTGAAATTGAAGGGTTTAGTGGTAGCTTTAGGAGCTTCGGTCCACGACTCCTCAGATGATTTGCTGGCATTCTCGTAAACATCACTCACGGCCTTTGCCACACTTTTTGCGATGATGGCAGTAAGGCGTTTGTCCCTCTTTTCTTGACGAGAAAGTGCATGACGGGATCCAGACAACATTGTCTGCAATAGACATCGTCACAGGACTCAACACATTGTATTCGAACCTCACCTCACACGTCTACTACTTACTAAAGCTCAGGAACACGCATATTCACGTAAACGCATTACACATAGAGCACAAAATCACATATACACGCATAAGCACGTAGGGCACATAATCACACAACACCTAAGCATGTAAGGCACAGAAGCAAGGAAACACATACGCATTTAATCACTAGAGGCAGTCAGAAAACAGAAACCTATTATTCAAGTCTGCGATCGTTCGAGAATGGCGTAGTATAAACGTATATCGTAGTATAAAGTCGCCCATAATTCAACGATTTGTTAACATTTTGGGGTAGAAATGCAGTGCGAGTCGTGTGTGTCGATCGAAGCGAAGGCACAAATCGATTAATTCTTCCAAAATTAAGCACATAAAATACATAAAATTGACGAGTTATCACATTTGAGACTTGGAAGCTTTAAAGGTTAGAGAGAGAAGCTAGAGAGAGAAAGTGACATCGTGATTCAGGTGCTTTGTACGATCTCAGATCTGTCAATAGAATCACTGATTATATTACGTTCTCGTGTGTTCGGTCACGTTCGTGCACTTGGAGTCCGTTGAGACCTTGGTGGGAGTTTTGTAAAAAGGTGCGGAACAAGTAGTCAAGGTTAGGGTTTCACCCCTGTCTTAACAACTTCGTCCCTATTTTGATAAAATGGAGGAGATTATTCATCAAAATATGGGTTTCACCCCTGATTTGGTATAATTCCCCCGCTAAACAAGCGTTCGTTATTGAAAAAGCAATCATTGAAAAATTGACAAAGCAGCATCGATTAAGCAATTTAGTCGAGAGTTCGCGGTTTTCACACCTAATCTCGACTTGATCGCCCTTTTTGTAGTTGAAATTTCGAGTGTAGTGATAGTGTAGTATGGGCGAGGATAGCGAGAAACAAGCCCATACATAATCCCTACTGGATGTACTCAAGTCGGTCTGTTGGTTCCTAACTATAGTCTAGGTTTCTAAGACTTCGACCCAGACTAGGTGGAGTCTTGCCTAATTCCCTATAGTTATGGCTCTGATACCAATCTGTCACACCCCAACCGATGGCGGAAACATCGGGGCATGGCACTGAGCGAAACAGATTGTCCAGAAGTTTACATAACAATTATCAATACTATTTAATTTAAATAATACGTCCCATACCGTATCTCAAACAGTAAAATAATTATTACAGACATAAATCTAGGCAAATATTCTGTTCCGACAACTCAGATTTAAAATAGTCAGCAATTGTTTATCTGCTTCTAGAGACTCTTAGTTTGATCACTACAGACAACTATTTGTTTTTGCTCTAAAGCTTTATTCTAGCTTCAAATTCCTACCAAGTGTGCGTCCTAAGCACCTGTCACATACGTTAAAATAAAGTCAATACATAAAATGTAAAGGTGAGCATACAAGTTTGATAATAGCATATAGAGTTCGAATTCGTTTACGCGTAACCAGCACGTACACATAGTGAAATGAAGCACGTTAGTTATCGACATAGATCCATCGATACCAATGACTGCGGGTTGACTGCCCGAGGCAGATCGCAATACATGATTACCACCGCAATCCATGCAAGTAATGGTTCTTAACAACCCCCGTGTGAACGGGTGCTGAGTCCAAACTATAGTACTATCGTTGCTAAGGCAGGTAGACAGCATTCCATGTGTAAACATAACAAACAAGCATTCATAAGCCACGTATAACATGCATTAACGGTTAGCGTTCAAATAGTATTGAGTAGTGTGATTGTTGTAGTTTGAATATTCGTAACGTATGTAACGCCCAAAAGTGCGTAAAGCAAAAAGGGATCGAGTATACTCACAATGGTGAATGGATTGAAGGGAGCGATTAGCTAGTAAGGTTAGCCTGAATAGATTCGGTAGCATAACGATAAGTGACGTTTTACGCGTTAAATGGTGCAAAGTGCAATGGGTCGGATAGTGGTTCGATCGGATGGTAATCCGATCGGACAGTAATCCATGCGGACAACAATCCATTCGGGTGGTCATCCGGTCGGACAGTTGTCCGGTCGGATGACGATTCGAGTGGATTGTTTCTTCCTATAAGAAGAATGTGTTTGTGTATGATGGTTTGACTTTTAAAGTTTTCGTTGTAGCATTTTGAAAACATTGAAGTATCTCTACCCATCAAGTCGATCGATCGGATGGTGAGTCGTGCGGATGACAATCCGTTCGGATGGTCATCCGGTCGGACGGTAACTTAGTGGTGAGATTACTTAGTGAAGGCAAGCTCTAAGCTGAAGTGTCACTCGATCGGATGTCCATCCGATCGGGTGGCAACTCTGGTAATGAACATGTTGAAAATTGTTTAAGTCTTTAAAGTCTTAGTATCCCATGATCCGAAGAGTAATCCAGTCAGATGGTCGTCCGATCGGATTGCAATTCGTTCGATACTCAAACTTCAGATAAGATTGTTTTAAAGGTGGGACCCAAGTGTGATCCGTTCGGATGGTAATCCGTTCGGATGACCTATCCGATCGGACAGCAATCCGGTTGGATAGCAATCCGTTACAGTTGTTCCGTTCGTCCTACACTTGGTCGTTTTGATGGTTTGTCATTATGTCGAGACACTTTGACAACGTGTTAGCCAACAGAACCCCTAGTTCGACCCAGATGACCAACCCGACCAGGAATCACCCTATTCCGGCCGGTTACCGGCTCGAGACGGTTGTTCTTGGCTAACCCGAAATCGGTAGTCTCGAGGGTAGAATCCGAATCTTGAGCTAGTACAACACTACGATAGAGTAGAAGACTAGATCAGGGTCGGATCCTATCGGTTTTGAGTACCTTGAGGGCAAAAGAGTAGGAAGAAAGTTAAAAACCATCTTTCAATCCTCTTTCACCACACTTGTGTCGAGATCTTTACAAGATCTTTGTGGAAATCGGTTAGATCTAAGTTGTTCTTGGTGGATTGAGGCCAAAACATGAAGTTCTTGAAGAACACATGATGACATCATCCTAGAACACCCGAAATCTAGTGATTTCACGGTTAAAAGTTAAGATTTAAAAGATAGAAAGGTGTAGGAGTGTGTGTAGATGAAGAAAGTACAAGGTTTATGACGAGATCTTACCTTGATCGAGAGAAATCGAAGAAAACGTGGGGAGCACGAGCTGTTCGGACAGAGGGTTTCCAAAAGTAGAAAGAATGACAATAACAGGGGTATTTATAGGATTCTAAAAGAGGAAAGGGTTATCCGATCGGATGACACACCGCCCGGATGACTATCCGGTCGGATGACACCCTGGTCGGATGGCATCTAATCTGCGGACAAGAGGCTATCCGGTCGGATGGCTATCCGGCCGGATGGCACATGGTTTGAATGTTCGACGCGATGATTTTTTTGGCGTTTCGATTTCGATTGCGAGCGGTTCGACACGATAGGGTTCCTAGTCAAATTACTTGATTGGTACATTTGAGGTACACTCTAGTTTATTTTAATTATAATAAAAATGTGTAAATATTACTAGAAAAGATACCACTTTGATCGGTTTTGTTATTTTGTAGGTTGAATAATAAAAATAGCTAAAACCATCACATTAGATATAGAAATATATGTATTAGTAATCACCGATCAAGATTGACACTACATAAAATTTGTGATAAAATTATATTTCATTATATGTAGTAAATATAGTAGGTAAATTATGATTGTTGTGTAAATTAAAATAACCATATAAAAATCATATTCTTTGACAAGTTGCAGGTAATCTCGAGAAGCAATACTTCAATTAAAATGACATTACAAGATAATGGGTTGTGTTATGAATATATTTATTATTAATGTGGTTATCAACACCAAAAATAGATTAGTTTTCTCTCCAAGTTTTGTATACCTATATATACCACTATTGTATCTTATTGTAAATATACATATTAATGAAAGAACAATCTTTTTCTCCCTACATCTCTTTCTCTTATTGTTTACTATTAGGCTAGTAGGTTGTTGTTTCACAACACGTTATCAGCACGACTTGCTTTCTAGAGTTGGATCGTACTATCATGAGTGTTGTTGCTTCACGAGGAAAGACGAGTGTTTTCATCAGTCTCGTGAATGGTATGTTCTTTACATTCTTCATGCTATTTAAATAATCATTATATGCCTCTATATTTATTTTCATATCATAAATCATATAGATGTAATTATATAAAAAGTGAAAGGTTGATGATTAAAATCCATTACACTGATCTGCATTCTTAATTACCAAAGAGATATAAATTACTCGATTTGTGGTAATTTTTAATTTCGGTCGTTATCTTAAAATTTTCAATTTGCTTTAGTTTCTTTTATTGAGTTCCTAAAATTTTATGTTAGTTTAGAGGGTATACCATCTATATGTTTCTTTCTTTCGATTAGCATTTAGATTAATTAAACAAGTCTAATTATATTCAATTACCTGATACATCATATTGGTATTTGCTAATTTATTCATTGTATTATTCTATAATAACCTCACCATATGTAATCTTGATGCATAAGCTTGGATACCTTGGGCAAGATTTTGAGTTTGCTTTATGTTTAGATTTGTGTCATATTTTGGGATAATTGTTTAATGGGATTCTAAATCTTTCATATTTGGCCGATTGCTTTTGTAAAGAAACTGCCGTACGGAATTGTAAAAAATTACGAAAAAATAAGATGGGATGGTAACTAATTAAAGTATTTAAATAATTTAAAAATAGTGGTTTTTATACGTTTAATAAAGTGATCAAGTTTTGCTTTTAATAAACAACAAAAGTCAATATATATGAAGGGATTGACTTATTAATTTTTTTTGTTTATAAGAATCGGAATAAATTTATTTGCAAGGCTCGAAAAAAAATATATCTTATTGTACGTTTTTATCTCCAACTTAATCAATCTTAATATCGTTTCTTATTCCACGATACTTATGGATATGTGTTTATACGTATAA
>JARYGA010047795.1:0-46490 GCA_030545235.1 Helianthus tuberosus | reverse complement strand
TAGATATTCACACTTAGAGAAGTTGATATTGGCCTTAATTATGGCATCAACTAAGCTTAGACACTATTTTGAGATACATAGGATTCATGTTAAAACTAATTATCCTGTTAAGAATGTGCTTAGGAAACCTGAGATGTCGGGTAAGATGGCTAAGTGGTCAGTAAAATTAAGTGCCTACGATTTAGTTTATGAACCTAGAAATGCTATAAAGTCTCAGGCTCTAGCAGACTTTGTGGCTGATTTCAGTAGTGATATTCAAAATGAAGTAGACTTAGAAGTACAACAACTAGGAGAATATTTAGAATCCTGGACGTTATATACTGATAGTGCATCTAATGTTAGAGGTGTAGGATTGGGTATACTACTAAAATCGCCACAGGGGGACATATTACCCCAGGCTATTAGATGTGAATTTCCTGCAACTAACAATGAAGCAGAATATGAGGCTTTGATCGCAGGATTAGAATTGGCTAAAAACATGAATATTAAGAATTTGCAAGTATATGTTGATTCTTTGTTAATTACTAATCTTTTTAATGGAACCTATGTAGTTAAAGGTGAGAAATTAATCGAGTATCTCGAAATTCTCAAAAAAATTAGCAGGATATTTCGATGTTTTTACACTTGAACAGGTACCAAGAGAGGATAATGCTGAAGCGGATGCCTTGGCAAATCTAGGATCATCAGTCAGGATACCGAAGGGAACCCGGATACCAATATTACATATCCTATATCCTGCAGTGGATCTTTTCAAATCCCAGGATAAGGAGGTAGCAAGTGTCCAGGATTCTGGACATGATCCTGATAAGGATCCTACATCCTGGATAGCTCCAATCATGAGATATCTCAAGGAAGGACACATCCCAAGGGATGAGAATCCTAAAGCCTTTAGGATGAAGGTATCACGATTCACTATTATAAATGGTATTTTGTACAAGAAATCTCTTGCATGACCATATCTGAGGTGCTTGGAGGATCCCGAAACTAAAGAAGTGCTTCAGGATATACACGAAGGAGATTGTGGTAACCATACTGGGGGCAGATCACTATTCTCAAAGGTATTGAGAACATGATACTATTAGCCAACGATGAGAAAAGATGCTGCAGAATATGCTCGAAGATGTGATGCATTTCAAAGGCACAATAATATATTACATCAGCATGCTGAGCCACTGTATCCTATCGCTTCCCCTTGGCCATTCATGAAGTGGGGAATGGATATAGTGGGAAAATTGCCAAAGGCTCCGGGAGGAAAAGTCTTTATGCTGGAAATGACTGACTATTTTTCTAAGTGGGTTGAGGATGAATCATTTTTCCAAGTTAGAGACCAAGAAGTAGTATCCTTCATTAAAAGGAATATCCTGACCAGATTTGGGATACCAGCTGAGATAATTTGTGACAATGGTTCTCAATTTATAAGTAAGAGGACTACTGACTTTTGCAAGAGTTGGGGAATTAAAATGATCACATTTACTCCAGTACATCCTCAAGAAAATAGACAAGCAGAATCCTCAAACAAGATAATTGTCAACAATTTGAAGAAGAGACTAGGAGCTAAGAAAGGAAGATGGGTGTTAGGGGAGGATTTTCTAACAATTAGTGATCCTTATTCGTTATCCTAATTAATGATCCTTACTTCTGTGACAGATAGTGATCCTCAGAAGAGCTTCAGGATCAGGATCATGGATCACTTTCAGGATCCTCGTACTGACGATTGTATACTTGTGTTTTGTATTATTTTGCAGGAAGTTCAACTCGGACTTAGTCTTGGCGACATTCCTGGAGAATATTCCCAAACTATCCCGCACGTGCTTGACCAAAAATGGACGTTGTGGAGAACGTGGAAGCTTGGCACAAAAGTCGGATAGTTAGTTTTAGTAGTTAATTTCTATTTTAAAAAGGGGTAACGAGCTAGTAGAAAAACACTTAGTCATTTTCTCAGTTACACACTCTCGTATACTCGCACACTTGAAGCTCTCGACGAACATACATTCATTTTCATTCACTTTTACACATTTCACGATAGTGATTCTTGTACCAGAGATTCGCACACTTGAAGCTCGTTACTATCCGAAGTTGTAAACATTTCTTTATTTATTTGAGCTTGGTGATCGGTAGTTTCCATCACCCGGGGTTTTTTGTGCCGGAGATCAACTCTTGATCAAGGGCTTTTTCCCCGTATAAATCCGTGTGTCATTTGTGCAATTTACATTGAAGTGATCCTTGTGATTGTCATACATTATAAGCATCATACCCCATTACAGAGAGTTTGGTTGCAATATCCTCAACAGATTTTTTGACCAAAACAGTTTGGCGCCCACCGTGGGGCAATTGGTGCTTCGTCCTTAGAAAAATTCGCATTTCCGTGCTCATTTCAGTTCACTACAACCAAGCAAATGGCTTCCTCAGCGAAGAATGCTTCAAATTTGATGCCCTCATTCACTTCTTCTCAAGGCGTTCCCCCTTTGCCTCCACCACCTTCTGGATCCCAGAAGAATGCTGAGAATGCTGCGAAGAAACCAACTCCCATTTTCTCAAAACCTCCAACTTCTTCTGCTTCTTACACTCCCACTACTAGTGACATGTTTACTTTGATTTTGCAGATGAAGGATCAGATACGGCAACAGGATAAGACCAATGAGAGGATTCTCAAAGAAATCGGAGATCTCAAGAAACAAAAGACAACGGCAGAGGATCATTCCCCACTGGTGCCGAAATCCTTGAATTTTGATACTCCGGTGATTACTTCTCAGCCATCAGTGGTTCCAGACGTTCAATATGTGGGTGGACCAAAAGGAGTGCACTACGGAACAACAACAATGACTCAGGCATCAGGTTCATTTTTCCAGCCAGCGGGATCCTATCCTCAGCATATGGGATCCCTCACGAATTCAGGAGGATATTCAGGAATGCAGCAGGATCGTCCCAGTTTCAGGGATCCTTCCAGATGCCAGGATCCTTGAGGAGTTTGCAAGCAGGAAGTTCAGATGTCCATCAGGGAGATTTTATTCCAATGCAGACCAATGCTTCTACTGGTCCCTCGATCATTCCAGAGCCTCAACAATATGGATTAACATCCAATCTTCCTAATCTGAATCCAATGGGAGGTAACACTTTTAATAATTCTTATACTACTAACCATGGTCTTATGCAGGATCCAGGTATCAATCATGCCATGGCCAGAGAATTGCAAAAGTTAAAGGATATGATATCAAGTGTTCCAGGAGTGGTCAAACCTATCCCAGAGATTGCAGATGGAAGCCACAAGATATCTCGTTTTGCACCACCAATCTGTGATGCTGAGATACCCAAGAGGTTCCATGTGCCAACAATGAAACTGTATGATGGTTCGACAGATCCTGAGGAACACATAGCACAATACAGGGAGAGAATGGAGATCAATCCAATTCCAGAAAGGTTAAAGGAAGCGTGCCTATGCAAGGGATTCGGATCCACTCTTACTGGATCAGCTCTCAAATGGCTGCTAAGTCTTCCTCCCTATTCTATTACCTATTTTGCTAACCTAGTTAACTTGTTTAATAATCAGTTTTCTTGTAGTAGAAAATTTGAACGATTAACTAGTGATTTATATAGGATAACCCAGGGTCATAATGAATCATTAAGGGATTACATTACCAAATTTAGTAAAGAATCCTTAGACATTCCTAACTTAGATATAGCTACGGCTGTTGAGGCCTTTAAAATGGGATTGCTTAGGGATTCGTAGTTCTATGATGATCTTGATATGACACCATGCAGGAACTTAGATGAGGTAAGAACCCGAGCACTTAGGTTCATTCGGCTAGAGGATGACAAGAGGATCCAGGAGAGGTTAGCAGGATCCTCAAAGCAGGATAAGCAAGGATCCTCATTCAGGAACAACAAGTTCAGATCCTACAACAGATCTGATAACCAGAACGTGCATTCTGTTGATCAAGAAGAGGATGATGAGGATTATCCTCCAATTTCTGAATATTGTTTTTGTGTTGATAATAATGAACTAGTCCTTGCGATGCAGAACCTAGGTGATAAAGCTAGATGGCCGAGAAAAAATGATAGGCCAGCTGCAACTAAGGATAAATCAAAGTGGTGTGCATACCATGAAGATTTTGGGCATCTCACAGAAGAATGCATTGCACTAAGAAAGGAAATTGGATACTTGTTGAGCAAGGGGCATTTGAAAGAATTGTTGGGAAGAAAAAAGTCAAGGACTCAGGATCCTGAAAGGATCCCTGAGAAGGCCCCAGCCCCTCCAGCAGATGCATAAGTGATAAACTTCATTTCTGGAGGATCAGACATTTGCGGCACATCCTTCTCAGCAGCTAAAAGGCATGCAAAGGAAACTAAAATGAATAATGGAGAAAGACCTATTCGAATATCAAGTGTCTCCGAAGGAAAAGTCATAACCTTTGATGAGGATGATCGTGTTGACATCCAGGATCCTCATCACGATGGTTTAGTTATTACTCTTTTCATTTCTAACCATTTTGTCCGCAGGATCCTTATAGACGGAGGAAGTTCAGTGAACATTATCCAGCTTGATGTTCTAAAGAAGATGGGTATTCCTGAATCAGACATCATACCAAGATCCTCCGTGCTCGTGGGATTTAGTGGCGAAACTAAGAATACCCTGGGGGACATTAAACTCCCAATATACATCGAAGGCCTACACTCTTATAAAAAATTTTGTGTTATTGACTGTTTATCTTGTTGTAATGTTATCCTTGGCAGGCCTTGGATACACGATATGAAAGCAGTCCCATCTACTTACCATCAATGTGTGAAGCTCCCTAGTCCTTGGGGAATAGTGAAGATTGATAGTGATCAGCAGGAGGCTAAGAATTGCTACACTTCATCGATGAAACCAGCCTCGAAGTCAAGGGAGCAATAGCAATCAAGGTATCCTCCAAGGGATGTCTTGGAGGCAAGAGAGCAGGATGTGGTAGAAATCCTCATGGATCCTGATGATCCTGAATCCAAAATCTATATCGGATCTGGGATCCTTGGCAAAATGAAAGAAGACCTCGTATCCTTCCTCAAAAGGAGAAAGACTACCTTTGCATGGAAACACGAAGACATGACTGGTATATCCAAAGATGTAATCACTCACAAACTCGGCATTGACAGATCCTTCAAACCAATCCATCAAAGGAGAAGAAAGTTTGCACCGGAAAGGAACGCCATTATCCAGGAAGAGGTAGAGAAATTGCTTCGGGCAGGTATGATTAGAGAGGTCAAGTATCCAAGATGGTTGGCCAATGTGGTTGTTGTTCAAAAGAAAAACGGAAAGTGGAGGGTATGTGTCGATTTTACCGATCTAAATAAGGCATGTCCCAAGGATCCTTTCCCTTTACCCCACATTGACTCCATGGTGGATGCAACCGCGGGTCATGAACTGTTAACTTTTATGGATGCTTCATCTGGATTTCAACAAATCCAAATGGAACCATCCGACCAAGAGGATACAGCCTTCATGACTCCAACTGGTATATACTGCTATATTGCTATGCCGTTCGGATTAAGAAATGCAGGTGCAACATATCAAAGGCTGGTGAATATGATGTTCAAGGATCAGATTGGACAAACTATGGAGGTTTACATAGATGATATGGTGGTAAAATCCTTAAAAGCTGAGGATCACCTAAGAGACTTGGAGGAAGCATTCGATATCCTTGACAAATATAACATGAAACTTAATCCTTCAAAATGTCACTTTGGTGTTAAAGCAGGTAAATTCTTAGGATATATGGTGACAAAGAGAGGCATTGAAGCTAGCCCGGAACAAATCAAAGCAATAGTGAACATCAAATCTCCGGCCAATGCTAAGGATGTTCAAAGGCTAACAGGCAGGATAGCAGCTTTGAACAGATTTATATCCAAATCCTCAGAAAAGTGCAAAGAGTTCTATGATATCCTAAGGAAGAACAAGAAATTTGAGTGGACTGAGAAGCATGAAAATGCTTTAAGAGCCCTCAAAGATTACCTATCCTCAGCCCCAGCCTTGATGAAGCCAGAAAAAGGCGATGTGCTATCCTTGTATCTTGCAGTATCCTCAAAAGCAGTAAGTGCGGTCCTTGTTAAGGATCATGAAGGTACACAACATCCTGTCTATTATGTAAGTAAAAGTTTACTTGATGCCGAATCCAGGTATTCACACCTTGAAAAACTTATTCTTGCATTAATTATGGCATCTACTAAGTTAAGACATTATTTTGAAACTCATGTTATCATTGTTAAAACTAATTTTCCAATTAAGAATGTCCTCAGGAAACCAGAGATGTCAGGAAGGATGGCTAAGTGGGCAGTGAAGCTGAGTGCATATGATATAAGATATGAGCCTAGGACAACCATCAAATCCCAAGCATTAGCTGACTTTGTGGCTGATTTCAGTAGTGATTTACAAGAAGAAGCTGAGTTAGAAGTCCAGCAGCTAGAAGAGACCAAGGATCCTTGGATACTCTATACTAATGGATCCTCGAATGTCAAAGGCACAGGGCTTGGAATACTACTAAAATCGCCACAGGGGGACATAATACCCCACTCTATAGCTTGTGAGTTCCAAACCACTAACAATGAGGCTGAATATGAAGCCTTAATTGCTGGTTTGCAAATTGCAAAACATATGGGGATCAGGTATCTTGAGGTACATGTAGATTCATTGTTAATTACAAACCACTTTAATGGATCCTATGCTGTTAAAGGTGAAAAACTAACCAAATATTTAGAGATAGTCAAAAGTTTGGCACTCTCTTTTGTTTCCTTTAGTTTGACACAGGTACCAAGGGAAGAAAATACAGAAGCTGATGCATTGGCTAACTTAGGATCATCCTTGAAGATCCCGGAGGATATTAAGATCCCTATTATCCATATCCTGGCCCCGGCTATCGAGGATCATGCGGCTATGGAGATAGGAAATGATTCTGCAATTATCCCTTGTGAGGATACTCAATCCCATTCAGGATCAGGATCATGGATCTCACCAATTATGAGATACCTACAACATGGAGAGATTCCTACAGGAGAAAACCCTAGGGCTTTCAAATCTAAGGTATCTCAATTCACAATTTTAAATAACATGTTGTATAGACGATCTCTTGCAGGACCATACTTGAGATGCATTGAGGGTCCTGAAATCCAAGAAGTTTTAAAAGACTTCCATGAAGGAGATTGTGGAAACCACACTGGGGGCAGGGCATTATTCTCAAGGATCCTAAGGACAGGATACTACTGGCCAACCATGAAAAGAGATGCTGTGGAGTATGCTAAGAGATGCGATCCTTGTCAGAGGCACAACAATATCCTTCATCAACCAGCTGAATTATTGCATCCTATATCCTCCTCTTGGCCATTTATGAGATGGGGTATGGATATAGTTGGTAAGCTCCCTAAGGCACCTGGTGGAAAAGTATTCTTGCTCGCTATGACTGATTACTTCTCCAAGTGGATAGAGGCTGAAGCTTTTGCCCAAGTCAGAGAAAAGGAAGTTATATCCTTCATTAAAAGAAATATTATAACTAGATTTGGAATTCCTTCTGAGATTATATGTGATAATGGTTCCCAATTTATTGGGGGCAGAACCACTAACTTTTGTGACAGCTGGGGGATTAAGATGATAACATCAACACCAGTCCACCCACAAGCTAATGGTCAGGCAGAATCATCCAACAAGATCATCATCAACAATTTGAAGAAGAAGCTTGGATCCAAGAAAGGGAAATGGGCAGAAGAACTACCTTATGTACTTTGGGCTGATAGGACAACCCCTAAGAATGCTACTGGTCAAACGCCATTTTCTTTGGTATTTGGGGCAGAATCGGTGATCCCAACAGAAATGGTGGTTCCAACTGCAAGAACAAGTACCCGTGATCCTGAGGAGAATGATGAAAACTTGGCTCAAGACCTGGATACTATTGAAGAAATCAGGGATATGGCTAGGATAAGGATGGCCAGTTATCAGCAAAGAATGGCTGGTGCTTACAACAAGAATGTCAGGATCAGGAGGTTTCAAGTTGGAGATATGGTATTAAGGAAAGCATTTCAGAATACCACCAATCCTGCTGATGGAAAATTGGCTCCAAAATGGGAAGGCCCTTATTTGATTGAAGCTGAAGCAGGAAAGGGGGCATATAGATTGCTAACCATGGAAGGTGATTTGCTGCCAAGAGCTTGGAATGCTGTCCACTTGAAGAAATATTTCATGTGAGCAGGATCCTCATGACACAGATGATCCTCACGATAGGGATATCCTTAAAGGATCCTCAAAGTATCGGTGATCCTTACTTAGGTAATATCCTAAACTTGAACTATTTCATTTCTTTATTTTCTCATATAAGGATAAGGATCATGTATCCTTTATCCATCTCTCACGTGAGTTTAAGTTTTGAAGGTTCAGGTATCCTTAGCATAACATTGGTTATCCGCTGAAGCAATCCGTTCCTTGGGTTTAACCCCAGTTATTTGGGCTTGACCCCAGTTCCGCCTGTAGCGCATGATGATCCTGGTATAGTTCAAGGCAGTGGGACCAATACTCGTTTTAGGGGCTGATAATTCCATTGTACTGGCTATGCCTAGGATCCTACGTATAATGGTAGACGTACCATACATCCGTTCCTAAGGTTTCTAACGTTTTCACGTTAGCTAAGGTTTCTAACGTTTTCACGTTAGCTAAGGTTTTGGCATTTTCATGCCACTAAGTTTGGATAGTCGCCAGTTAGGGCCATACTCCAGTTTACATACGATCCTTGGGCTTGTCCCCAGTTATCCTTGGGCTTGTCCTCAGTTATCCTTGGGCTTGTCCCCAGTTGCTAACTCTTTTCTTATGATGGCTTAGTCCCAAGTTATGCTCTATTTCAGGTTCTTGAAGATAGGCAACTAGGGATCCTTGATCCTTACTTTGTTCTAAGGTTTATCTTATAGTTATCCTTATTATGGTTAGGATCCTAACTTGGATCCTCAGGTATGATCCTTAACTATTTTTAATTCTATTCATTATTTATTTGAATAACCCTTAAAGTTTGACAACTAGACTTGTGATCCTTAAAACATATTGCTTTTTGAGATTCTTTAACTAAAGGATATCTGATCATGAATCATATCCTAAATATTTTC
Organism: Helianthus tuberosus; assembly: GCA_030545235.1. Taxonomy (NCBI): domain Eukaryota; kingdom Viridiplantae; phylum Streptophyta; class Magnoliopsida; order Asterales; family Asteraceae; genus Helianthus; species Helianthus tuberosus. The sequence goes on along the minus strand of JARYGA010047795.1, from coordinate 37,382 downwards.
AATTTGACTTATTCAAAATTATTTGTTCAATGAATATGCATCAAAACAAAGGAAAATCAAAGAAACACAAGGATAACAACACAAGATAAACAACAAAAGGTTAAGATTTTATTTATTAACAAAAGACTAACCCTTAAAGGTTGTCAAAATTACCTACCCCAGCATCTACCAGCAAAACGTGGCCCGTCCGCTGGGGTAGGTAAAGGGTGTCCATGATAACAAGTTCGAAAGTAGTGCAGGAATATAAAGGCGGCAGGATCACAATGGCTTCATCCCCCAAACAGAGGATCCCTCCACCAATTGCAATCCTGCCTATTGTCCAAAGGATCATACATGATCCTTAATCCTAAAACCTATTGTTTAAGTACAACCCATCATTGTTCAACAAAAAACACCATAACCAAAACAAACTATAAAACTTAAAAAATGGGCTCCGGCTACGTCTAGAAATGTCCTTCATCGCCCATCCATGCAGCCTATGCCTTCGCTGCATCCTCTTCCCCTCCAGCTGCGGTATCCTTTATCAGATCCTTTCCACTGCCACTTGCCTCAATCGCCAAGACCTCAGTAGCCTCCTCCTCATCATCCTTAAGATCAGCCAACCTTGCCTTCCAGCCCTCAACATCCCAGCTGCTTTTGTCAAAACTAGGATCTTGAGCTTCCTGGGCCATCTTCAATTTTGTCTGATACATCGTGATGGCGGCAGAGACCTTTGCACCTTCTATGAGGTCATGCTTTTCATAGTCAAGGTCGATCAGAAGTTTAGCCGTCTTAGTCTTCTCATCTTGGAGTTCCTTCCGAAGATCAGCAAGTGCAAGGTCCTTGAGCACGGCAACCTGTTGGAGGTCAGCAATTTTCTTGTCCTGCTCCTCAACATTCCCCACGTAATCTTCAATCTCAGCAAATTTCTGCAAAGAAAAGGATAAAGCAGTTCAAGATCAGGTGATCCTCATACGAGTAGGATACCTAGGCAGAATTAAGGATCCTTACATCATTGAAGTATTCAAGGAACTGGTGGCGGATCAGTGGTAGGCCTTGAAGATCCTCAGTGTCGGAAGTCTTCCTCTTTTTACCACCCTTTCCTTTAGTGGGTGCTTTGGGAATGGAGATGCTGGGACTGGTAGTGGACCTCTTCTTCCTGGATCGAACGAGATCAAGGTCAGCTGTGTTGAATTGGGATACAGGCTTGGCAGATTTTCCAGCACCAACACATTCATAGCAAGATAAGTATCCTTATCCTATTTCAATTTATTTATTGATTTTAATATTCAAACTATGTAAAAGGCAGGATACTTACTTGACATGGTAATGGAACCTGAGGATACTTCTTGTGAGTCTTGGGTGTCTATCTTGAATGTCCTTGTTTCAGGATCAAGCTTCTAAAAAGCAGCGATCCTATCCTTGGTTTCAGGTGATGTGATGATGTGTGAGACAGAAATACCTGCATAACACAAGACAAAAAAGGGGTCAGTAATCCTTATACAAAAACAAGACTACCTGGTGATCCTTCTCAGGATCCTCCGGCCTACCATGGGTGGACCATGTTCTTGGTAAATGCTTTCCGTTGGGAATGGTATCCCTCCTGACAAAGAAGAAGCGACGTTTCCAATTTGTGTCATTCTTGGTAACTTTAAGAAGAGGGTGTTCTCCGCCGGGTTTTCGTTTGAAAAAATAACGATGGGAGCCAAAGGTGGTAACATCATACAATTGTGTCAGCTCTGACATGCCTAAATCAATGCCCTCCTGCTCGATGATCCTCTCCAAGGTATACAAAACCCTCCAAATCATCGGCATGGCTTGGATGTAAGAGATGCCGGTAAGGGAAAAGAAGGATTGTGTAAATTCTGGGAAAGGATAGGTGTATCCTATGGCAAATGGAGTAACTGGAAAGGCAACCCATGTTTCTGAAACATAGTCGCTCAGGGTAGTGGGATCGAAGGGTTTGAAAAAGGCATTCGCCGGAAAATACTGACGGATTTTATCTACTTGTGCGTCGTTAAAGCAACACCTCTCATTCGCTGAGTCTTTGATGATCTTTTGACTCCTCAAAGGGCTATCCTTCTTGTGATCCTTGCCCGGTGAGCTTCGGAGCGTCATTCTCAAAGTGATGGTGATAAAGAAAGAAAAACAGAGTAAGAGAGGGAGAAAGAGGAGAAAGAGATACCTGATTGATCTTCGACTGAGAATATAAAGGGAGTTTCTTTCGGATTTAAATGCATTTGATCCTATCTCTATCTCCTATTTATAATCATGATCGTGCAGGGTTGTCACTTCTGTGACGTCATGGTTGCAACGGCTAGTTCGATATCAACGGCTATATATCCGTTAGTTAGTTACGGATAAGAACAAGAAAACATAACTCACTAATTTTACATATCACTCCTTATATTTTGGGGGCAATTGTTAGGGGAGGATTTTCTAACAATTAGTGATCCTTATTCGTTATCCTAATTAATGATCCTTACTTCTGTGACAGATAGTGATCCTCAGAAGAGCTTCAGGATCAGGATCATGGATCACTTTCAGGATCCTCGTACTGACGATTGTATACTTGTGTTTTGTATTATTTTGCAGGAAGTTCAACTCGGACTTAGTCTTGGCGACATTCCTGGAGAATATTCCCAAACTATCCCGCACGTGCTTGACCAAAAATGGACGTTGTGGAGAACGTGGAAGCTTGGCACAAAAGTCGGATAGTTAGTTTTAGTAGTTAATTTCTATTTTAAAAAGGGGTAACGAGCTAGTAGAAAAACACTTAGTCATTTTCTCAGTTACACACTCTCGTATACTCGCACACTTGAAGCTCTCGACGAACTGATGGAGAGGGTGAAACCCGAGCTTTAGAGTGGTTAATTATCATGTTTTATGTGTATTTGATGTGTCTATTAGCTTGGAATGAAGTAGCTATGAGATTTTGGTGATTTGTAGGTAAAACACGTAAATCGGTGCATTTACAATGGTTAAAGATGAAGTTGTGAGCTTTGGATGGGATATTGCAGCTCGAGGATGAATATTGAAGTTTGCTCGGGTGATATGAAGGCTCACGAGTGAAAGGAGTATGAAAGAACAAAGTACAGGGACCATTCGGTACTTAATTGGAAGTTACTTTGTGTCTAAATGTGCAAGAGATGAGATTCTACAAAGTATAGGGGCCGTTTGGTAATTAATTGGAAGTTAATCATAGTTGAAATATTGAAGAAATAAGAGATATTGAAGTTTGAGGGGTCTCCGGGTCATTAAATGAAAGATATATGATGGTTATATGTGAGAGAAGTGGAAACTTGAAGTCTAGGGACCAAAAGTGACTATGTTGAAAGTTTTATGTAGGTATTCATGTGGAGATGTTGATTTGCGTTTTCACCCACGGTACAGGAACTGTGGGTCACATTATGGGGTTGCAAGGATAAAAAGAACAACAGGAAGTTTATACTGTGACCCACAGGTCAGACCTTCACCCACAGTGGAGGTAATTGTGCCAGCTCTGATGTAAACTGTGGCCCACGGTTCTGAACCATGGGTGAAGCTGGGCAATAAAGGGGGCGCGAATTTGGTGATTTTAATGGGCTTTTATGAGATAAAAACCCTGAAAAAAATAGAAAAGAAGAAAAGAAAAAAAAATATAAGTATTGTGAATATCGTCCATGTCTATGTTCTTGGGTAGAAACCAACCCAATAGTATAAGATGTGTTTGAATAAAGTATCACGGTTTGGTTATTGTTTGTAAGCCAACTAGAAAAGAAAAAGAACCTAAAAATATTTTCCTACCTTTACCCTAAGCCAAAAACCCGAAAGTCCTTTTGATATGTGCCAAGTTAGATGATACAGTGAAGGTGTGATTGTCATACAAGCTTATGATTGCAGGATTTCATGTTTGCTTTTTGGAGTGTTTATATACTAGCACATTACACGCTAGTCCAGATATTAACCCGAGAGGAGAGTACATTGTGAGGGGTGTGTAGCATGTGTCTAATTGTAAACAGGTTAGTTTTAGATAGACAAGTCTTAAGTTTTTTTAGTGCATCAATTACTTGTCAGACTGTCAATCTCGATTGTGTCAGTCTATGGGATGAGTATGACTTGGGACTGAACAGGTTGAACCGGTTAAGAGGTTTAGAGGTGTTGTTGCCATGGTGACTAGTTCTAGTTGGGTTGCTTGGGGACAAGCAAAGGTAAGTGTGGGAATGTGATGGAGAGGGTGAAACCCGAGCTTTAGAGTGGTTAATTATCATGTTTTATGTGTATTTGATGTGTCTATTAGCTTGGAATGAAGTAGCTATGAGATTTTGGTGATTTGTAGGTAAAACACGTAAATCGGTGCATTTACAATGGTTAAAGATGAAGTTGTGAGCTTTGGATGGGATATTGCAGCTCGAGGATGAATATTGAAGTTTGCTCGGGTGATATGAAGGCTCACGAGTGAAAGGAGTATGAAAGAACAAAGTACAGGGACCATTCGGTACTTAATTGGAAGTTACTTTGTGTCTAAATGTGCAAGAGATGAGATTCTACAAAGTATAGGGGCCGTTTGGTAATTAATTGGAAGTTAATCATAGTTGAAATATTGAAGAAATAAGAGATATTGAAGTTTGAGGGGTCTCCGGGTCATTAAATGAAAGATATATGATGGTTATATGTGAGAGAAGTGGAAACTTGAAGTCTAGGGACCAAAAGTGACTATGTTGAAAGTTTTATGTAGGTATTCATGTGGAGATGTTGATTTGCGTTTTCACCCACGGTACAGGAACTGTGGGTCACATTATGGGGTTGCAAGGATAAAAAGAACAACAGGAAGTTTATACTGTGACCCACAGGTCAGACCTTCACCCACAGTGGAGGTAATTGTGCCAGCTCTGATGTAAACTGTGGCCCACGGTTCTGAACCATGGGTGAAGCTGGGCAATAAAGGGGGCGCGAATTTGGTGATTTTAATGGGCTTTTATGAGATAAAAACCCTGAAAAAAATAGAAAAGAAGAAAAGAAAAAAAAATATAAGTATTGTGAATATCGTCCATGTCTATGTTCTTGGGTAGAAACCAACCCAATAGTATAAGATGTGTTTGAATAAAGTATCACGGTTTGGTTATTGTTTGTAAGCCAACTAGAAAAGAAAAAGAACCTAAAAATATTTTCCTACCTTTACCCTAAGCCAAAAACCCGAAAGTCCTTTTGATATGTGCCAAGTTAGATGATACAGTGAAGGTGTGATTGTCATACAAGCTTATGATTGCAGGATTTCATGTTTGCTTTTTGGAGTGTTTATATACTAGCACATTACACGCTAGTCCAGATATTAACCCGAGAGGAGAGTACATTGTGAGGGGTGTGTAGCATGTGTCTAATTGTAAACAGGTTAGTTTTAGATAGACAAGTCTTAAGTTTTTTTAGTGCATCAATTACTTGTCAGACTGTCAATCTCGATTGTGTCAGTCTATGGGATGAGTATGACTTGGGACTGAACAGGTTGAACCGGTTAAGAGGTTTAGAGGTGTTGTTGCCATGGTGACTAGTTCTAGTTGGGTTGCTTGGGGACAAGCAAAGGTAAGTGTGGGAATGTGATGGAGAGGGTGAAACCCGAGCTTTAGAGTGGTTAATTATCATGTTTTATGTGTATTTGATGTGTCTATTAGCTTGGAATGAAGTAGCTATGAGATTTTGGTGATTTGTAGGTAAAACACGTAAATCGGTGCATTTACAATGGTTAAAGATGAAGTTGTGAGCTTTGGATGGGATATTGCAGCTCGAGGATGAATATTGAAGTTTGCTCGGGTGATATGAAGGCTCACGAGTGAAAGGAGTATGAAAGAACAAAGTACAGGGACCATTCGGTACTTAATTGGAAGTTACTTTGTGTCTAAATGTGCAAGAGATGAGATTCTACAAAGTATAGGGGCCGTTTGGTAATTAATTGGAAGTTAATCATAGTTGAAATATTGAAGAAATAAGAGATATTGAAGTTTGAGGGGTCTCCGGGTCATTAAATGAAAGATATATGATGGTTATATGTGAGAGAAGTGGAAACTTGAAGTCTAGGGACCAAAAGTGACTATGTTGAAAGTTTTATGTAGGTATTCATGTGGAGATGTTGATTTGCGTTTTCACCCACGGTACAGGAACTGTGGGTCACATTATGGGGTTGCAAGGATAAAAAGAACAACAGGAAGTTTATACTGTGACCCACAGGTCAGACCTTCACCCACAGTGGAGGTAATTGTGCCAGCTCTGATGTAAACTGTGGCCCACGGTTCTGAACCATGGGTGAAGCTGGGCAATAAAGGGGGCGCGAATTTGGTGATTTTAATGGGCTTTTATGAGATAAAAACCCTGAAAAAAATAGAAAAGAAGAAAAGAAAAAAAAATATAAGTATTGTGAATATCGTCCATGTCTATGTTCTTGGGTAGAAACCAACCCAATAGTATAAGATGTGTTTGAATAAAGTATCACGGTTTGGTTATTGTTTGTAAGCCAACTAGAAAAGAAAAAGAACCTAAAAATATTTTCCTACCTTTACCCTAAGCCAAAAACCCGAAAGTCCTTTTGATATGTGCCAAGTTAGATGATACAGTGAAGGTGTGATTGTCATACAAGCTTATGATTGCAGGATTTCATGTTTGCTTTTTGGAGTGTTTATATACTAGCACATTACACGCTAGTCCAGATATTAACCCGAGAGGAGAGTACATTGTGAGGGGTGTGTAGCATGTGTCTAATTGTAAACAGGTTAGTTTTAGATAGACAAGTCTTAAGTTTTTTTAGTGCATCAATTACTTGTCAGACTGTCAATCTCGATTGTGTCAGTCTATGGGATGAGTATGACTTGGGACTGAACAGGTTGAACCGGTTAAGAGGTTTAGAGGTGTTGTTGCCATGGTGACTAGTTCTAGTTGGGTTGCTTGGGGACAAGCAAAGGTAAGTGTGGGAATGTGATGGAGAGGGTGAAACCCGAGCTTTAGAGTGGTTAATTATCATGTTTTATGTGTATTTGATGTGTCTATTAGCTTGGAATGAAGTAGCTATGAGATTTTGGTGATTTGTAGGTAAAACACGTAAATCGGTGCATTTACAATGGTTAAAGATGAAGTTGTGAGCTTTGGATGGGATATTGCAGCTCGAGGATGAATATTGAAGTTTGCTCGGGTGATATGAAGGCTCACGAGTGAAAGGAGTATGAAAGAACAAAGTACAGGGACCATTCGGTACTTAATTGGAAGTTACTTTGTGTCTAAATGTGCAAGAGATGAGATTCTACAAAGTATAGGGGCCGTTTGGTAATTAATTGGAAGTTAATCATAGTTGAAATATTGAAGACATAAGTGATATTGAAGTTTGAGGGGTCTCCGGGTCATTAAACGAAAGTTATATGATGGGTAAATGTTAAGAAGATGATGGGAGTTTAGTTGGGGGACCAATCTTGCCATTCTATGAAAGTTGCACAATTGTTGGAGAAAAGTGTTGCAATTCACGTTCTTACCCATGGTTTGTAAACCATGGGTCATGGTTCAGGAGTGTATAGTTATAAAACCAACAGCAAGTCTATACCGTGACCCCCACTTCAGACTGTGACTCCCTGTTCAGAATCCCTGTTAGTGCAGCAAAGGTAAACTGTGACCCACGGTTCTGAACTGTGGGTGAAGCTGGGCAATAGGGGAGCGCGAATTGGGCTTATTTTAGAGGGTTTTATAAGATAAAAACCCTAGTTTCTCATTATCTATCACACACAATCGATCCTAGGCTTCAAGATACTCAAGATTCAAGGTTTCTTCCATCCAATTCCATCAAGATTCTCAATTTTATCACCGAATCAACCATGATTTCTTCATCAATTCAAGCTTTCGAAGATTCTTCGTGCGAGATGAGCGGCTAAACTTTTTGTGGTTTCCTCCGGATGGAGGGTTTGTGTAATTAGGTACTTTTATGTGTTTTTAATCATTGTAACTTGGTGATCTAAGCATCCGATGCTTTTCACCATGGATTTAATTGACTGATTGTAACTGATTACATTTATTTAAACCTTGATTTCTAAGCATTCAGTTCCCGAGAGTTCTAGTAATTGGGATATATTTGACATGGGATTAGGGTTTGTAATTGTAATTGATAATCATTCGATAACCTCCCGTTATGTATTGACCGGAGTACTTAGTCGTTGGTTATCACAATTGGTTAATTAGGTTAAACATTTATGTCTATGTGAATGTTTTGATTAAACACATAACTGAACTTGTTTGCAAACCTGAATTCTGGAGGAACCATCTTTTCTCCCATTGAATTAAATCACAATTTTTATTCGTTAATTTAGCTATTTCTCATAACCAATCAAATCCACAACTGAGTGTTTATTTTTTTTATAGTAGTTAATTAAAACTGAGCATTACACACTTTCCACAATCCTCCCTTGGTTCGATATCCGACTTATCCTATCTACTGGTTTAGTTGGTTTTTGCATGTCCTTAACGACAGACATCACGAACATACATTCATTTTCATTCACTTTTACACATTTCACGATAGTGATTCTTGTACCTAGCTCGTTACTATCCGAAGTTGTAAACATTTCTTTATTTATTTGAGCTTGGTGATCGGTAGTTTCCATCACCCGGGGTTTTTTGTGCCGGAGATCAACTCTTGATCAAGGGCTTTTTCCCCGTATAAATCCGTGTGTCATTTGTGCAATTTACATTGAAGTGATCCTTGTGATTGTCATACCTTATAAGCATCATACCCCATTACAGAGAGTTTGGTTGCAATATCCTCAACAGATTTTTTGACCAAAACAATGGGCAGAAGAATTACCCTTTGTTTTATGGGCTGATAGGATGACGGTAAAAAGTGCAACTGGCCAAACTCCATTCTCCTTAGTATTTGGAGCAGAGGCGGTTATCCCAACAGAAATGGTGATACCTACAGCAAGATCCACTCTCAAGGATCCTGAGAAGAATCCTGAAGCTCTATGTCAGGAATTGGACACTGTTGATGAGACGAGAGATGCAGCGAGGCTGAGGATGGCAACATATCAACAGAGGATATCCAGAGCATATAACAAGAATATAAGGACTGGAAGGTTTCAAATTGGAGATTGGGTGTTAAGAAAGGCTTTTCAGAATACTACTAATCCTGCTGATGGAAAATTAGCTCCTAAGTGGGAAGGACCTTATGAGGTTGAATCAGAATCTGGGAAAGGAGCATACCGACTCAAGAATATGAAGGGGGATATGCTACCAAGATCCTGGAATGCTATACACCTAAAGCTCTATTTCAAGTGAGTTTAGAATTTAACTTCTAACTCAGGATGGTATGGATTCTATTTCTTTTAGTATATTTGATATTGTTTATTCTTTTGAACCCAATACTAACTTAAGCATCGGAGGGGTGTTAGCCAAGCTAACACCCACCTTTGTTTACAGTTGTTTTGCAGTATATGCTTCGGGATATAGCTCCAGGATATACACTCGGGATACTTTGAATGACTAGAGGATTGGCCCCCTCTCTCACGTTTAAGGGATCCTGATCCCTTCACAGGTTTAAAGGTATTCACCTTTCTCACGAATTGGGTTTAAACATCCCGCCTGGAGCGCAAGTTATCCAGGAATAGTTCAAGATGGCGGGACCAGTCCATGTAAAAGTGGCTGACAATTTCGTTGTTGTTGGCTATATCCTGGATCCTAAAGGTATATGAGGATTGATCACCCTCTCTCACGAAAGGGTATTTTCATACTCTCTAAGGTTTAAAGGTTTTCGCCTTTCTAAGTCTTGGAGTTTATACATTCCCGCCTGAAGCGCATGAAAATTTGGGATTTTCCCCAGTATACTTGTGGGTTTAGCCCCAGAACACTAAGGATTTATCTCCAGTACATATCAGGGTTTATCCCCTATCATGCGAAAATTATTCAAACAATTGCAATTGGTGTTTCTAAATGTTCGAAGACATAATGCACAGGGGACATGCTTACTGAAGCAGTTGTGCAAAGCTCAAAGGCTCAAGCTTGGACCCAGTACACTAAGTGTCCCATACTGGGGACATCTTCATTGGAAAGGTTGAAAAAGGATTAAAGTTTGAGAATAGGGTTGTCCTCTAATTCTGGTATGATCTTTCCTTCAAAAACCTTATCTAAATCTTTTGAGTTTTGACACTTGTCACTATCCTAATGAGGATATATTCTCAGGGTATACTTTCAAGATATATTCTTGGAATATGTTTCAGGATATTTGGATGGAATGTATGAACTTGATACTTAGGTTTAAAATTAGAATTGTATCTGTTATCAAAACAAGCTTTATAAAATAGAAGTGAACCATTCTTTTTCTTTGAAGACTTTATCTGAATCATTTGAAAACCTTTAGTTGACGAAAGTCTTAATAAAATATTTATCAAGGTATTTTCATAATACATTTCAAATATTGCACTAAGTTTGGAACATTAGAATTCAAACTAAGTAATGCAGGACAACAATAAATAAGTTAAAAGCAGGTTATATTATTAACATGAGCAAAAGTTGTGCTTTTCGTTTCACCTCAAACCGGGGTCCCTCCGCCAAAAGCACGATTAGTTTCTTACCATATCTACACAACGGTTGAAGGTTTCATCTCAAACCAAGACCCATCCGCCTCCAACCGTTGTATCGTTCAAAACAGATTATACTAATTGATGACCAAGGGCTTCATCCTGAAAGCCAGGACCCATCCACCTTTGGTCATCATATTGTTTTAGTGCAGGAAATGTAAATTGTTCAAAGACAGGAAAAGTAAACTGTTCAAACAGACCACAACCATCAGAATTAAAAAAGTGGGCTCCGGCCTAGGCACATACATCCATCATCGCCCACTTCGCTGCTTTTAAGGGGCAGCACCCTCTTCCATCATGACTTCATCAGTGACATCTTCTCCAGCATCCCTTCCAGCATCCTCTCCAGCATTCGTCCCAGCATCGCCACCAGCATCCTTTGAAGCACCAGCATCATCCACCTTCTCGGCCACCTTAGCAGGTTCCTCTGCAGCGGGCTTCGAAGGGGGCTCCATAGGATTACCACCAAGATCTTTCAGCTTCACCTCCCAAGCCTTGATGTTCCATGAAGGGCATTCAAAGCCCAGAGCCACAGCCTCATAGGCCATTTTCAGCCTGGCATGAAGGAGGGATATGACAACAGAATTCTTAAGGCTTTCCCGGTATGAAGCCATATCTTGCTCGCGTTGAACTTGGGCAGCGTCGGATTTGTCCTGGGCCTCCTGGGTGATCTTCTGGATGGCAGACTGGTACTCTTGGGTCATTGCCTTGTATTTGGCTTCATAGTGCTTTGATTTGGCAGTGGCAATTGCTGCTTGATCCGCGATGGTGACTTCGGCCTTTTTCAGCTTGCCCTCTAGCATGACGTTCGAGCCACATGCGTCTTCGTAGAGGAACACCAGTCGTTCAAGACCCTACAAAATAAGGAAACATGTATTAGCCTTTATTGACATTTATGACCAACATATGGTGCAGGATACAGGTCAAGGATCCGAACCTGGTTGAGGAAGCCGGCCATGAACTTGCTGGATTCCGTAAACCCATAATTCTCAAACGGGAATACATGAGGTGCGGCAGGGTAGTCTGCTTCTTTCCTCTTCCGGGAGCTGGAGGCTCGAGTTCTGGATGCTGGGGGAGCCTTGGGTGCGGTAGCAGTTTTCGAACTGGTAGGCTTGGGAGTAACAGCCGGCTTTGGATTGGTCTCTTGCTTAGCAGGTGCAAGGCTAGAATAGCTGTCCAACTCGTCGAGCTGGAAGCCTTCAAGGTTGATGACCGGCACTGTAAAAAGGGAGAAATGTTTAATTCTTAACACTTATACTTTATAATCAGTCTAATCATATACTTACCAGAAATTTCTGAACTTGATTTTTGACTTGAGCTTGTGAGAGACAGGGAGAAGCTTCTTTCGCTGGCAGGAAGTTGATAGATCACTTTGATCCTGAGCTTTGATTCAGCACTTGGGGGTGCTAGGTCTCTGAAATTCGCTGCACAAGAAATCAGGATATCAATCAAGGATATAGTTTTAAGATATATTTGGGGATATTCCTAAAACCCTAAATCCTACCCTTGGTTAACCATCTAACTGGCAGGTCAAAACCCTTGTCAATAGACTCCTTTTTAACAAAAAAGAACTTTCGTTGCCACTGATCTTCATTCTTAGTGGCCTTGAGAATTAGGGGGCTCTTAGAGGTGGAGAACAGAATAAAGCGGTTGTTACCATGGGATCTCAGTCGATATGCTATGGGAAGGTCTTCGACGCATAGGTCAGGGAAGTGACGAGATTTAATTTGGTTTAACACCATTAAAACTCGCCACACCATTGGCATAGTTTGAGCATAACTGAGGCCGGTAAGTTCGAATAAACGGGAGATGAAGCGTGGAAATGGATACCGGAGTCCCAAGGAAAAAGGATTGGCGAAAAAGCAGACCCACTCGTTTGATGCCGCGTCTGATCGGACCTCCCGATCGAAGGGGCGAATGACCGCTCCGGCAGGAAAGGCACCAGAATCCTTCAAAGCGGCGATGTCGGCATTATTGAAGGAACAAATCTCCTTTTCCGGCTCTCAAATAAGGTTAATTTGAACGTAATCTTGTTTGTGAAGCCATGAGAGGTTTTAACTAAGAAATGAAGAATTCAAGTAAAAGCAAGAACATAGAAGAAGAGAGGAAGAAAATACCTGAGGAATGGCTTGAAAAGTGATGATCATAATGCTGAATAAATTAGCTAAATAGAGGCTGAATATAGGGGGCAAAGAGTAAATATCGCGTTGGAAGTTGCACAAAGTCACATCAAGCGTCGTTTCGGTTTGATTACCTCGATTTAAGAGATAAGTTTTAAAATATATCCGTTGGAATTGGTATACCAACAGATATATTTTGGGGACAATTGTTATGGGTGATTTTCTGCTCATATAACCTGAATAATATTCTGACTGCATTTCTTTTGTTGTTAAGACCAGGATACCGGATCAGGATATTGGTAACATCCTGATACGATATCCTGGTGGTAACCAATTAGCTCACGTGCAGATTATTGTAACAAGTCTCTAACGGTCAGGTGGGCTTCTTCTCCTCAAGACTCGGGCAAATCAGTTAGATTATATTCGTTGAAGCCGGAAGACCTGGACTACAACGTTCACATGGGGAATATCCGTCGAATCCCAGAATAATAGGATATTTAGTTAGTTTCTTTTTACTATAAATAGATTGATCGGATCAGATTAGGAAACACAACTTTTTCTCTCCGTACACTCTTTCTCTCTAGCTGCAAACACTCACAACACACTTACACTTGTATTGAAATCACATTGTAACACTTAGTCGATCCGCATCATATCCTTCACTGTATCCTGATATTTGAAGCAATAAGAAGTACAAGGCAGCTGCGATTGTCAGCTCCCGAGGTTATATGCCGGCAATCTAGATTGATCAAGGGCTTTCCTCGTACATCCTGTGTCACCCTTTACATTTTCGCTCATTGTTTGATTGTTGATACAACTCGATATCCTGAGCCGTATCCTGAAAACCTTTTTAACAAACAACTTAATTTACATATTTTTGATACATATTCTCAGCACACTACCTCACTTAACTAATTTGATTACTAAATTGCTTAGGTAATTTTTGACCAAAACAGTAACCAAGGGTTAAAGACTCGTTTTGGGAGGATATGGGTTCCAAATTCGTGTGGAGTCAAGGCGCTCCTACTTGACGAAGCCCATAAATACCGTTATTCAATTTATCCGGGGGCAACCAAGATGTATAACGATTTAAAGCAAAACTATTGGTGGCCCGGAATGAAAAGAGATGTTGTAAAATATGTGGAGAAGTGCATGACGTGTTTGCATGTCAAATCAGAACACCAAAAGCCGTATGGTAAACTGCAACCGTTGGATATCCCAGTTTGGAAATGGGAACAAATCACAATGGACTTGTTGACTAAACTGCCCAAAACCAACCGCGGTTTCGATGCTATATGGGTAGTTGTGGATAGATTGACGAAAAGTGCTCACTTCATTCCGATTCGTGAGACTTATACATCCGAAAAGATGTCAGAGGTATATACAAATAAAATAGTGGCACGCAACGGGGTACCGATATCTATTGTGTCAGACAGAGATACTCGGTTTACTTCGAATTTTTTGGCGCGAATTCCAAGAACAAATGGGAACTAAATTGTTCATTAGCACCGCGTACCATCCACAAACGGATGGACAAAGTGAAAGAACAATACAAACGTTGTAAGATATGTTACGGGCGTGCATTATCGACTACAGGGGTAGTTGGGATGTCTATCTACCATTGGTCGAATTTTCATATAATAACAGTTACCACGCAAGCATCGGTATGGCTCCGTAAGAGATGCTTTACAGTAGAAAATGCCGAACCCCGGTGTGTTGGGGCAAGGTTGGTCCGCGCGAGCTTGCACATAAGGATGTAGTCCAGATTACGAATGAGAAGATTGATTTGGTTCGAGCCCATTTGAAAGCGGCTCAGGGTCGACAACAATCATATGCAGACAAAAGAAGAAGACCAATCGAATTTCATGTCGGTGACAAGGTTATGTTAAAGGTATCTCCATGGAAGGGGATCATTCGGTTTAGAAAAAGAGGAAAGTTAAGCCCAAGGTTTATTGGGCCATTTAAAATCATCGAAGGGGTAGGTAAGGTAGCATACCATCTCGAACTGCCCGAGGAGTTGAGTGGGATACATAGCACATTCCACGTATCACATCTCTGGAAATGTCTAGCTGACGAAACAGCTTACATCCACTACGATGACATTGAAGTGGATAATAGTCTTAACTACGCGGTGAAGCCGATTGCGATTCTAGATCGTAAAGTGAAAAGCTTGAGGAACAAGGTGATAAATCAAGTAAAGGTCAAATGGGAACATAGAAAGGGTTCGGATACCACATGGGAGGCCGAAGAGGGGATGCAACGACTCTACCCTACATTATTTGGTACGTACTTTGGTTTCGGGGACGAAACCTTTTTAAGGGGGTGGACTTGTAACACCCCAAAAATATAAAACTTTATATTAGAACTATAAAGTGTAAAATAAACAAGAATAAGCTAACTAGGATAAATAACCCAGTTAGTCATAAACTTTGTTATAACAAAGAAACTTGAGTTAAAACGCTTAGAGATTAACTTGGTTTTTAGTTGGAGGGCCAAAAGTGTTAAAATGGAAAACTTAATATTATTAAACTTAAAAATAAAATCCAAACACACAATTAGATATGTCTGGATCGAACAAGAACAGGAGAAGGGCGACCAACTCACCCTCAAACCCTAACTCTCACAAAACTCACAAATTGAAGGCTCAAATCAAGTCGAAATCGAAATCTGAATATAGATTAGTGATCACCTCGACGAAGGGATCATAAGGTATGTGAAATTTTGCTATTTGGTTCCATCTTATATTTTAGATGGACTCATGAAATTCGAATTTGAGCTTGCATAATCATTGTTTGGATGAAATTGAGAATGAAATTTGGTCTAGGACTAAACCCTAGCCATTTACTTGTTGAATTAATGCTTATGATTGTGAATTCATGATCCTACACTCACGTGTTAAGTGGGTTTTGAAGAATTATGTTAAACACTAGAATTTACATTGTTAACTTAGTGTATTTAAGCTCTAAGGAGTGAATTCGGATTTGTTGATATGAAACATTTACATGAATTGGTGAAAGGAGGCTTAAATCATGGCTAAATTGTTAGTAAAGAACTTGATTTTTAATTGTATGAAATCATGCTCATTAGGTGTTTGAAGTAATGCCTAAGAGAAGATAAATGTTAAAAACCCGACTAAAAACGCATATTTGACTAGTATGGAAAATTATGTGTGGTATGCTATAAAAGAGTTCTAAATATCTATGGTTGAACTCTATAGGCAAAGAAACTGGGACGTCAAGCGGACAAGCTAGTGGCGATACGCGTTTGAAAGGATTGCTCTAAAGGTACGTGACTTTGGTCACGTCATAATATGAATATACGTTTAATTTTAGTTTGTTAATGGTGTCGAAATGTAGAAATTGCGTTTGACATGTCATTATAGTGGCGTAGTTCACTCGACACTCAAACGGGTCAAAATATTAGTTATAAACAGTTTGGTTCGACATTAAGGTGAGGATTTTCACTTGTCAACCAAACGGGTCAAAACCATGTTTATAAAACGATCTTGTGCATAGAAAATTGAAAGTCTCATAATGCGCTATCGCTAGGTAGCAACGAATGGTTACATTAAGCCAAGTTATGAATCCGTGATATCGGGTCGATTGGTAGGAGTTAAATGTAAGACTTGCATAAAACCGGTATGCTTGTATTTTTAGAAAATAAGTATGAAACTCGAATGCAAGCGTAAAGCCGTGAAACGGTTTGGATATGTCAAAAGTTATAAGCCCGGGATATAGGTGAATGAGACTAGAATGCCCAAGAAGTGTATATTGAACAATATGCACATTAGTTAATGGGGCGAATAATTGAATCATAGAATCTGTAAACCATTTGTTCGTAAACTGCTTTTCATTAAGTGAATTTCACATGGTTAGATCCGTAATTTTAATACGGACGTATAGGAAAAAGAATCGGCTAAAACGGACGTATAAATTGTAAGTTATGAAAGTTTGAAGTTTACAATGGAAAATAAGGTTGCTGGGCAAACATACAGCACCAAATAATGAACCTTATGCCGAAATAATGCCGTCGCGCTACGCGACGCTGAACTACTCTAGCCGTCGCGTGACGCGACAGCCGTCGCGGGCCGCGAAGGATTGCCTCTAATTTGTCGCGGGGCGCGACAACCCCAAATGCAGCAAATTTATTTGTTTTTTTTATTGTTTAAGCTATAGAACTTGTATCTATTCGATATTAAGATGACAAAACTAACAATTGATGGGTTTTGACCTTAGGTGATGCTCGTTTTGTTGTGGATGTCGATCAAGCAAGGGAATCAAGAACCGAACACAAGTTTTTGATTGCTTCCGTGTTAATCTATAACATGTCTTGACATTGTAGTTTTGTAAACTCTATTACATATGTGTGTTTTTAAACTATATGGTTAGTTATGTTAAATCGCTACGACGATGTACAACTTAGTTTTTAACTAAGTTTTGATATTTATGCCTTTTGTTTTTAAAAAGTGCGTATTTTTATAATAAAATAATAGAAATATAAGACGAGTGTTACATATTCCCTTACTTAGGTGATCGTTACCAAGACTTACTTTTAATAGACTTTATTATGTACACACTATCACGTTTATACCCAAATTGATTAATATTAGTCAAATTCTTATTCATTTCAACATGCATTGCCTATTTAAAACTACTTCTTATCCTACAACCTATTTTCACATTCTCTCACATCCACGAAATTCTTAATATTACCGTAAACGCTCATTTCTTGATTTTCAAAATTTCATGAAATGCTACTTATCAACTTAGTCGGCCCAATAGATCCATTGCCCACCAAATTTCGTATTCCACGTAATTACTAAAACACACTCATCTCGCATCATTATACTAAGGATCGTTATTTTTCAATCGAGAATCAAATCAACTTTTCTTACAAAATATTACGAATATTATTCGATCGTTTACCAAAACTTTTTTTCAAAATCAACAAAATATTTTATTAAGAACACCTTTCACGATCACTAAGCTCATACCAAATTTCTTTTCTAAGGAGCAACATTTTCACAAGAACCTCTAAACTCCGAATTTCTTCGTTAATGAATAGTTATTTAAAACAAGGTAATCTTAGTTACTTCTAGAACCTTTTCAACCATTATTCAATACGTTAATTGAGTTTAAAACACGTGGGCAAGGAAATATCGTAGGAACCAACAAGTTTTCAACTATATCAATTCTTTTAAAACCATAATAGCATTTCCATTCTTTTACAAAGTACGATTCACATAATCAATAGATGTTTTATACTCCCTTTACATCCACAAACTATATTCTATATTTCATGTCAACTAAATCTATTTTGATTTAATTAAACTTCACGTTTTGCTCAATGATGCGTGTCGAGTGTGATATATTTTTATGTATATTTTTAAGCCCTTATTAACACTTTAGTCAAGTTTTACATTTATAAAACACGATATTTTACTAACACTAAACACACATATGGGCAAGTGCACCCATCGTGAGCGTAGTATAGCGTTGGTAAGATATCGAGGTCGTCCAAGGACACAAGAGCTTTTAATACCGGTTTATCCTCAACGTCTAATCAAATCAAAATTTTGGAAAAAGGCTTAAACGTGAAAATAAAAACTAAAAAATGCTGAAAATAAAAATAAAATAAAAACAGATAGACAATATGAATCCCTTGGATCCGACTCGCCTTTAGTGTAACCTTTGATGAATTTCGCACTTTTGCACTTTTTAAGAGATTATCTTAGTTATAGTAGTAGACCCCTCTTTTGAAGGTGACGTTACCCTCAACCCAATAGTTTGAGTCAGCAAGGATACAATCCTAAAGGGTTGGATTATTGAAAGGTAATTAATTAAGTTATTAATGCGTAATGTGGTAGGCCCCTCTTTTGAAGGTGACTTTACCCTCGGCTAAGTGGTTTGAGTCAGCAGGGATACAACCCCAAATAGCCGGGTTAATGTAATAATAGTAGTTTACATATGAGGGGATCAAGCCATTCGCAGCCCCGCCATCCAATACCAGTGGGTATTGAAGGAGGTCATAGTAAACTTGACCTAGGTCCTTGCAGGATCTATACACTGAACAAGGCAAGAACCTTACCAAACCATTCCCTTAACCCTCGACCAGGTAGCCAACATATCTCTAGATAGACTGTGGAGATATGAATGGTGTAAATCTTTTATTTTATATAGACAGTAAAATAACGCCAAGACAACACGGACAAATGATAAGGAAGTTTCACCTTCAACATAAGAAACTAGTTGTTAATATCATTAATACAAAACCAAATAAAAAGTGCGAAAAGATTAAAAAACAAAAGTATTACACTAAATGCTTGTCTTCACCAAGTGATGTAAGAGACTTAGGCAAACATGGCCTTTAATTGTCAAAAACTCTTACTATCAATCTTGGATCCCAAGACTACTACACACACTCTATGATGGATGATGGATGATGGTGGTGGATGTGGGTTGTGATGGTGGTGGAGGGTGGGTGAAGTGTAAGAGAGGTGGTTTGTCAAGGGATGCCTTTGAAGTGAAGCAAGCACCTCTATTTATAGCCTGCACAGAAGCCCGGACACGACCCCGTGTCCATTGAGCACGGCCCCGTATCCATCCACTTTCTCTTTCTTCATTAATTGCAGTTTGTCTGCATTAGTTGACCACGCCCCCGTGTCTGCTGGGCACGGCTCCGTGTGCAGAAGCGTATCTGTACTATCAAGATTTGCTTGGATTCTGCGAATCTTAGCGTTGACCACGGCCCCGTGTTGAGCTGGGCACGCCCCCGTGTGGGAAATAGAAGCTTCTACAACTTTGTCTTTTCGGCAGACACTTGGGCACGCCCCCGTGTCCAATGGGCACGGGGCGTGTTCAGCCTTCTGTTTTCTTGTTTTTGCTTGGGAAGATGCTGTCGAGGGGTCGGGCATGCCACGTTTATTCCTTTTCTTGTATTTATGTTAGATTTGGCTGCATTTTTGCTTCTTTTGTTCATTTAAGCTCATTTAACCCTGAAAATACAAAAGGAAGACAAAAGCACACTTTTTCCAACATTAGTACTTAAAAAGGGTTAGTTTTATGCCTCATTTGATGTAATTTATATGTTGCATTTTACACACATCAAATACCCCCACACTTGAATCTTTGCTTCTCCTCAAGCAAAACTCTTTATAATGTGGCTTACACACCCAAATGGAATGGGTAGAAGAGAAGTTTTAGGCTTGTCTTGAGTGTCGGGATTCCAAGATCTTTATTAGGTTTTATTTTTATGTTATTTACAATCCTAATCGTTATGATTTATTTAGAACGTTACATATATGAAGTTTGTCTATTTTTAAGGAATTTATCCGGATCGGGTGGTTCCTTACTGGACGGAACAACACCGAAGTGCCTGAGATACCTTAGTTGCCCTAGATTAAGACGAGAACGCAAGAGGTTATCGGAAAGGGTGATTCCTATGCTAAATGTAGGTGGATAAGTCCAACCCTTATCCGGGCACTCATTAAAGAAGGTGTATGTTGAATCGTTCAGGTCTATGTATGCATCGACGGGGAGTCCTTCACGGCACAATCGACACAGGGAGGACTATCGCTCAAGTCTTCGCAAGAGTTAGAGGTTATTTCGGGAGCGACGATGTTGTTTTTATCCGAATGCGATCTCAATAATTCTTCTTGGGTGTTGTCTTGAGATGAATTACTTATGTCCATCTCAAGCTCTTTTATCCAATTAAGAATTAGATCTTCCATTTGAAATAATTCTTCAAGAAGCATTTCATCTAGAAGGGACGATTGAGAGCATTCGAGGGAGAGATAAGGATTATCTTTACTTTCGCCCATCTTAAGGCTACAGGAAAACAATGGGTCTATATAGTGGGGCTTGTAATTTAAAAAGTAACATTTTAAATCTTCATGAGGGCCACCACATATTTGACACCACGTACCATAAGAAGAGCGAAAGTAAAAATTATCAGTATCACTCATGGTTGTGTCAGAAATTACCAGCCGTCGGGATCTTACGGCTCTGTTTTCAGTATCTGAAGCTTCGGCACGGGGCGTGTTTAGTGGGCACGGCCCTGTGTTCAGCTACTGTCGGACTTAAAACAGGATTGCCAGTACCAAAGATTGGGCACGGGGCGTGTTCAGCGGGCACGGCCCATGCTGAGATCTGCAGAAGCTGAAAAATTTAGAAAAATCCTAAAAAAAAATAGAAAAAATAAAAAAAAATGATTAGGCATTTGATTCCTAACTTTCTTAAAATCCTTGTATCCCCTGCAGCAGCGCCAAAAACTTGATGCGTGTCGAGTGTGATATATTTTTATGTATATTTTTAAGCCCTTTTTAACACTTTAGTCAAGTTTTAAATTTATAAAACACGATATTTTACTAACACTAAACACACATATGGGCAAGTGCACCCATCGTGAGCGTAGTATAGCGTTGGTAAGATACCGAGGTCGTCCAAGGACACAAGAGCTTTTAATACCGGTTTATCCTCAACGTATAATCAAATCAAAATTTTGGAAAAAGTTTTAAACGTGAAAATAAAAACTAAAAAATGCTGAAAATAAAAATAAAATAAAAACAGATAGACAAGATGAATCCCTTGGATCCGACTCGCCTTTAGTGTAACCTTTGATGAATTTCGCACTTTTGCACTTTTTAAGAGATTATCTTAGTTATAGTAGTAGACCCCTCTTTTGAAGGTGACGTTACCCTCAACCAAGTAGTTTGAGTCAGCAAGGATACAATCCTAAAGGGTTGGATTATTGAAAGGTAATTAATTAAGTTATTAATGCGTAATGTGGTAGGCCCCTCTTTTGAAGGTGACTTTACCCTCGGCTAAGTGGTTTGAGTCAGCAGGGATACAATCCCAAATAGCCGGGTTAATGTAATAATAGTAGTTTACATATGAGGGGATCAAGCCATTCGCACCCCCGCCGTCCAAGACCAGTGGGTATTGAAGGAGGTCCTAGTAAGCTTGACCCAGGTCCTGGCAGGATCTATACACTGAACAAGGCAAGAACCTTACCAAACCATTCTCTTAACCCCCGACCAGGTAGCCAACATATCTCTAGATAGACCGTGGAGATATGAATGGTGTAAATCTTTTATTTTATATAGACAGTAAAATAACGCCAAGACACCACAGACAAATGATAGGGAAGTTTCACCTTCAACATAAGAAACTAGTTATTAATGTCATTAATACAAAACCAAATAAAAAGTGCGAAAGGATTAAAAAAACAAAAGTATTACACTAAATTCTTGTCTTCACTAAGTGATGTAAGAGACTTAGGCAAGCATGGCCTTTGATTGTCAAGAACTCTTACTATCAATCTTGGATCCCGAGACTACTACACACACTCTATGATGGATGATGGTGGTGGATGTGGGTTGTGATGGTAGTGGAGGGTGGGTGAAGTGTGAGAGAGGTGGTTTGTCAAGGGATGCCTTTGAAGTGAAGCAAGCACCTCTATTTATAGCCTGCACAGAAGCCCGGACACGGCCCCGTGTCCATTGAGCACAGCCCCGTGTCCATCCACTTTCTCTTTCTTCATTAATTGCAGTTTGTCTGCATTAGTTGACCACGCCCCCGTGTCCGCTGGGCACGGCCCCATGTGCAGAAGCGTATCTGTACTATCAAGATTTGCTTGGATTCTGGGAATCTTAGCGTTGACCACAGCCCCGTGTTGAGCTGGGCACGCCCTCGTGTGGCAAATAGAAGCTTCTACAACTTTGTCTTTTCTGCAGACACTTGGGCACGCCCCCGTGTCCGATGGGCATGGGGCGTGTTCAGCCTTCTGTTTTCTTGTTTTTGCTTGGGAAGATGCTGTCGAGGGGTCGGGCATGCCACGTTTATTCCTTTTCTTGTATTTATGTTAGATTTGGCTACATTTTTGCTTCTTTTGTTCATTTAAGCTCATTTAACCCTGAAAATACAAAAGGAAGACAAAAGCACATTTTTTCCAACATTAGTACTTTAAAAGGGTTAGTTTTACGCCTCATTTGATGTAATTTATATGTTGCCTTTTACACACATCACTCAAACAACTATACATGCATACCATCTTATGTGTTTTAGCTTATATCTCACAACAAATTCACATATACTACCCATGTTTTTGTTTTCTTTTTATACTCAAAATTTCTTGATCTTTTACGTACTTAAATTCGTATATTTCGATTAATGCCATATATAAAATCCTTAATTTATTACACTCATATTCGTATTCGTATTCGTATTCGTATCTATACATCTTATGTCTACACTGATATTTATACTTACACATTGATGTTTATTTCCATATCCATATTCATACATTTTACATTATATACTCATGCTCATGAATTTTACATTTACATTATACTTATATCCAAGTTTATATTCATATTAATACAATTATACCGACACTCACGTTTATCCATTTACGTTTACACTAAATATCATATTCGTGTTTACACCCACATACATACTTAAACATTTTACTCATACTTAAACATTCATGTTTTACACTTATATATCCATGCTCATACTCGTACGTTTCATGGCTAAACTTATTTATACTCGTACTCATCACAATACATTTTATACTCATATTTGTACTCATATTTATACTCACATTTATACGATTTATGTTATACTCGTACTCATATATATACTCTCGTTTATACGATTTATGTTTATACTCACGTTCATTCGTTTATGCTCAAAATTTGTACTCACATTTATACTCATTTTCCTTACGCGTTATACTTACACTTGTAATCATACTCTTATTCATACATTTGTGTTATTTGTACTCACATTTATACTCATTTTCCTTACGCGTTATACTTACACTTGTAATCATACTCTTATTCATACATTTGTGTTATGCTCTCATGCGCATTCATATTTAAAACTTATACTATGCTCATACTTCTACTCATACTCAAAATTTATAGTTTCGCACCTATAACATGGTCAAAACATGGTGGATACGCCGCTGGTACATCCTATATATAAGTGTTTCCACCATATTACTAAACTTTTGTAGGACGTGCCATGAGTAATTCAGTGCTTTGCAAACCTTTGTACCTAATTCAACTTTAAACAACTCACAAACGCATTTTATCCGATTATCCACGACGCGACTTCATTGTTAGCACGCTACTTTCGTCTATCTAATACTTATGATCTTTATACTTGCATTCATTAAGAGTCACTCGTTCACTCCCATACTGTCATTATTCTCCATTAGTCCTTTCTCTTATACGAACCTCGTTCACAATCACATCGGTTTAAACATTCGAATCCTAACTTATCTCTTTACCTTTAAAACCATCTTTATTCTTATGTAAACATACTTAGTAGACCGTTATCACTTTATTTACCAAACCTTCTAGTTCCTCTCAATAAACAACTTTTACAAATGTGCGATTTTATACTGTCCTTAAAAACTTCTTACGCAAACTACCCCACAAACCGTTTTAATACAAAGACCTCCTTCGTAAATAGGATACATTTTGAAACACCTCCAAATGTAGTTATTCAAACTCGTTTAAACTCACCTTACCCATATACACATCTATACGTTTTCAATTATGTTTGGTACCTCAAATCAATTTAGACAAACGAACTCCTTTACAAATGTATCTTATCATTCTTCGAAATTCCTTACTTTTTACGTTTCGAAATTTTCAAGTCTCATTTTTGAATAATCACCTTTTTGCCAAAACTCTTCAAGTCTTCCTCTTGAATAAATTTCGGGACAAAATTTCCTAAAGGAGGGTAGATTGTAACACCCTGCGTTTTCATATTTTCTATATTTGGAAACCCTTGCTTAAAATCCTATTTTTTGAAACTTTGTACTCTCGTATGCCGTCTTTCGTTGCAATCGATATATTATCCAAGACTCTTGGCTCGTTATTACGCAATGGAACTCGATGCTCGTTAAACTAGTTAAAACTCTTAAAATAATGAGATTCGGAAGCTTCGTGAAATGTATAATCGTTTAAAGATTTTATTCGTTTATAAATATGGTTATTTACCTATCCTATTTTATTTAATTAATTAAATAAATTAATTTTACTATTTAAAAAGTTTAATTTTTATAATATCTAGTTAGTCTCGTTAGATATTAAAGTTAGTAAACTAACCTAGTTAGTTTGTATTATAAAGTTAGTTCATTCTCTTAAAAACTATATAGCTTAGTTAGATTAAATTGTAAGTTAGTTCCTTTAAATAGTAACATAAGTTACTAAATTAAAGCCCAGGGGCTGTTTATGCAATTGCTGAAAGTTTAGGGCTGTAATAACAAATAAAAAAAAGAAATAAAAAGATGCAGACCACAGGAATCGAACCCGGGTCTGCAGTCTCACAAACACACACGCACACCAACTGGGCTGCAACTCCTCATTGAACAAAATCCAGCCCATATATATTTAATACACTCGTTAAAAGGGCCTAATCAGCGACCAGAACCTTTTTAGCGCGTTTTAAGCGTGATTTTGTGAGTTTTCTTGAGTTCAAACTTGGTTTTAACATTAATTACTCACCTAACAACTAACCAAACTCTTCCCTATAAAAACCCATTATTCTCCAAGCTTTTAACACTTTTCTAATCATCAAAAACTCTCCCAAATCAGCTGCAAAACACAAGTTCGAGCAGATTCATCCTCCCTTACAAAAGTGAGCATAACTCACTCATTTCTTATCCGATTCACTCGATTCTTTTTCCTACTTTTTTGGTTTGACCTTAGCTAAGTTTCCATTGGTTTTCTATGGAAAACCAGGCCCTGGAACGTCACAAAAAAGGCTCCAAAGTTGACTGATTTTTCTGTTTTCATCTAAAACTTTGTTAAACTTAGTAAACTTGAGTTAATCTCATCTCAAACCTATGTCCTAATGCTCATAATCAATCGAATGGTTAGTGGGCTTAAAAACAAGGCTGAGAAATGTTTAATTAGAGGTTAAAACCTCACAAACTTTCTGTTTTAGTTAGGGTTTTACCCACAAGAAGTGTTCAAGCTTGAAGCTTGATGAATGTGTGATTGTTAGACTAGCTTGGGCTATCTTTCATAAAAATCCACTCACTTCTTGATA
The DNA here is from genome assembly GCA_030545235.1 of Helianthus tuberosus. Classification (NCBI taxonomy): domain Eukaryota; kingdom Viridiplantae; phylum Streptophyta; class Magnoliopsida; order Asterales; family Asteraceae; genus Helianthus; species Helianthus tuberosus. The sequence goes on along the minus strand of JARYGA010047795.1, from coordinate 11,639 downwards.
TTTTCTCATAGATTAGTTGTTGTATTTTATTATTCTTGTAAGTTCATGACCCTCCTTGTTGTTCATAACAACAAGTGTAGTGGTGAACAATAGAGGTACCTAAATGGAAGCTTTGTTCTTCCTACCTCATGTATGAATTCCATGATACTTAGAGGTGCCTAAATGAAGACTTTAATCTTCTACCTCATGCTTGACATATATAATATAGTATACTCTATGTAATACCTATATAACATTCAAACAAACCGAACTCTTGATGATGAACAAGTGGACATTGTCAAGTTAGTAAGTATATCATATAAACATCATATGTGATGGATGATTATTTTCGTATGTCTATTTTCATATCTTTAAACTTTAAATCCGTAAACCCTAAACGTAAACATCCTCTTAAACTCCAAATAGAACATATTAAACTTCCTAGTCTCAACAACCTCGTCACGTTGGATAAATCGGAAAGCACATGCAATTTTGTGAGTATACTCGAACCTATTTTACTTTTAAACACTTTTGGGTGCAACATGTATTCTATTTAAAACACGAAAACACTTGAAACTACTTGAATCACACTCTATCCATATTGAAACATGTTAATCTCCCGCTAGACTATTGGGAGTGAAACTTTGAACAATTTGATGCTTGTTAATCTCGTATGCTACGTAAACTATTTGTGTTGATATATGCTCATTAACTTTGCTAGTCCACCTTAACAATTATAGCGCTATAGGAGTAATGCACCGCCCACGAGACTTGGGGTATTGTTAAGTTAAACATGTTACCTCCCGCGATACTTTGGGATAGGATATTTTAACGCATTGGAAACTTGGGTTTGAATATATTGTTACACAATCTCAGCGTACTAGTAACTTGCATATTGTTGTTCATGTTGGGTACGAGCACGTTAAACAATTTTATTCTATGTTATACTATGTATCAAACTTGTATACTCGCCTTTGCTTTTGCATTGAACTCTATTTTAATACATGTTGCAGGTTCGATAGACAAGATGATGCTAGGTGAAGAAACAAGATTTAGGTGGACTTAGAAACACATTTAGATAAATCTATTTTGTCAATGTATCTTTGAAACATTGTTGTCTTTTTTGATTTTGTATGACATTTTTAGCAATTTTATGAAATTTGAATTTAATTTATATTGTCACAAAGCGTTATGAAGTTTTGAGCAATTTGTTCGTCTCATCCCGATGTTTCCGCCATCGGTTGGGGTGTGACAGATTGGTATCAGAGCCATAACTATAGGGAATTAGGAAAAGTAAGAATGCTTTTACCTAGTCTATAGTTTTAGAGCCTTATTCTTATGTTTTGCTTGAAACTACATGCATGCCACTTTATGTGTTTCTTATTTATTCTCTTTGAGCCTTTTAAACATATATGTCGTTTTATCCTTGTGTACCATACTTGACCTGCTATTCCTATGTGTTAATACTTGTTTTATTATGTGTTAATATTTGTTTTAGTATTTCATTCTTTATGTGCCATTCTCGTCAAGTTTATACTTGTTTATTTAATCTTCAACATACGCTTTTCCTCATACATTTTACTCGACTATTCTAAATCCGCAAACACTCGTATTATACAAACGAGACAACTTCACCAAAATAGGCGTGAAACCCACAATTTGAGAAATATGACCTAATTTCATTCTTGGACCAAAATGACAATAAAAGTGAAACCACAAGGACTCCGATGCAAAATGTTTCAAATTTAGACTAAAATGGCAAAAGTGACCAAACCTCAGGGACCAAAATGACAGTTTACTCTATATAAAAAGTAATTTATCTTGTCATTAGTATTTACTTTATAAAAATATTAAAATCAGAATTTTTATAAAATAAATTTAAAACTATATTTTATATATGTTTATATATATAAATATATAATTATTAACAAATAATAATGTTTTTGTAAAAAAAATATATTTTACTATATATGTACATTTTGCACAAATCAACCTTTATGTTATAAATAATCTTTTTGCACAAATCAACCTTTATGTTATAAAAGACCATAGTACTCTCACATGCAAAGCATGTGAGGTAACTTAACTGAGTTTTTGGACGACGTTAATTGTAAAGGTTATATAATGTTACAAAACATGAACATAAAGGTTGAGTTTTGCCGATTTCATAGTGAAAAGTATGAAGTGTAGTTTAGATATAACATAAAGGTTGATTTATGCAATTTTATCTATATTAAAACACAACATTACGAGGAATGGTAAGATTTTTTTTTTTTCAAATTAAACTTTATGATTTTTCAATTTATAATACAACTTTGGTTTTTGATAATTTGTATCACAAAATTAAATAAAATTAGCTTTTTATTAGTTTTTGTTTTGCCCCTTTTTCTAATTTTGTTTGTCAATCATTTGCTACTTAGCACGGTGTTTGATAGTCACATTTGGTTCCTTAGGTTTTGTTTTCGTTTGGTTGCTATTTAGTACGTTGTTTGGTGGTCACATTTGGTCTCTGAAGTTTTTTTTTACCCCCTCCACTTTCTTATACGTATGGGTATAAATTCAACTTCGTCTACATTTTACGTCATGTAAGTCACTACGTGTAAGAAATTCGTGTTTTTATTTTAGGTTTTCCCGGTTTTGATCGTCGTTCGGTTGCTACTTAGTATGGTTTTACGTCCCCGTCTGCAACGCTGGTAGTACGGTTTTATGCCCATCGCCCCGCAACGTGGGTGGCTTTAGACTGGTTCATAATAATATAGTAACTTAACTAGCGAGTAGCGACATGCCATTTTTTATTACTTTTTATTTTTTTTATATTTCAAAAAATTCAACTGTGATTATTGCACAAATCATATATAAGTGGTACATATTCCTAAAACAATTATTGATGTTTGATACATGATTTAACACTAAATTCAAAAACACTAAAAAATATTAAATGAAAACGTGGATTATAAAAAAACTGGATGAATGATAGTAAAATATTTATTTTGTAAGTATGAGTAATAAACTAATAATTATCTCAAAATATTTATTGTATAATTATGCAACTGCAACTTAGCAAATAAGTTAAATATTATTTAAATACATATTCGAAAAAGAAAAGAAAATCTGTAATGGTTTTGAATGACGGGTCTAAATAGATGATTCAGTTAAGTGCTTAACCAGTAAAAAACAAAGGGGCTGTTTGGCAACTTCTGAATCGTTAAGTGCTGAACCAGTAAAAAGTCTGAATCATAAAGTGCTAAACCAGTAAGAGGTCTGAACGATTAAGAGACAATATAATGTTTAACCATCCAGGGGCAAATGTCTGACCAATTCAAATTATAAAGTGCTAAACCAGTAAGAGGTCTGAACGATTAAGAGACAATATAATGTTTAACCATCCAGGGGCAAATGTCTGACCAATTCAAATTAGAGTTCTTAACCATTCAGACTTAGCATAATGCTTAACCATATTCAGAGGCAAATGTCTGAACCATTCAGACATCTGCTCGTGAAACAAACAATCTGAACCATTAAGTGTTGAATCAGTAAGAGCCCTGAATCATTAAGACCTCATTAAGAGCTAAACAAACAGCCCCAAAGGAAATCCGGTTAAAATGTGTCCTTACATCAAATATGTTGCAAATTGCTTTCCGAAATCAACATTCATCATGAGCATGTGTGGTTAATTCACCAGTAATCATAATCGAGTGTAGGGTTTGTGTTACCGCTATATCCAGTCTGATTTCTTAACTTGTATTAGACATGAATAGACTTATTTGATTTGACTTATTTGATCATTCAAGTAAAATCATACGTTTAACATGTCTATATGTATGTTCAAAGGTGTATTGGTTGTGATCAATTCGTGTATTTTACTTTATTGGTGTAATCATCATTAAAAGACCGGATATATGATTGTATCCATCACCTATTTGTGTTAAACAAAACTATGTCTATGTAGCCTTCTAATATGCTTAAGTAAATAAGGTTACAAAATGGTACTAACTTTAACGTTATTTCACTAATTTCGTGAAAATAACATTAAAAGCGGCGGATGGTTAATCATGCATCATGTGGTGACGTTGATAGCTGAAAGACACGGGGGTACATGCACCAATTAGTCTCTGTTCCAATTGTTTGAGTGTTATGTGTCTTAGGTCCAAGGCTTGATGCAAAACTACAATCGAGCCGGGAGTCTCACTGGAAGCAGCCTATCTATTCTTATGGGGTAGAGGTAAGGTTGTCTACATCTACCCTCCTCAGATCCTACCTTAGCTTTGCTATTCGTGGGATTTACTGAGTATTATGATGATGGTGATTATGCGCTACGAGACTCGAACTCAGTTGTAATCATTCTTTACCTATTTGAATTTCTATATCTTGTTCCGCAATTACTTTATGCAACTAACACTTGCAACTAATTCAATTTTCACTTATGTCTTATAATTAACCAAAGATAAGTAGTATCTACTAATTCATTGTACTTCAACAACTTGCTTGCCCTAGGCCTCGAGCTAGCCTAAGATGAATATAATCATAAATTTTTCATCAAAAGTTAGTAAAGTTATATAATAGTTATTTCATTATAATATAGTTTTAGTAAAGATGTAATTATGTACATGGACGGAGGATAATGGAGGCCTAGGGATGTCCTAACCCAATCGATTTTTTCACGTGTAGTGTTAGCTTACCGAAAATTTGTTTTTTGTAGCGTAAAAAAATTGATTTATAAGAGTCCGGCCCTCACTAATTTGGATTTTTAGAGTCTGATCTTCATTGAGTTTCCGTTCAAGCTTCGCTACTGAATTTATGTATATGTAGATAGGAATAGGTACATTTATTTTAAGATGGGCTCGGTTCAAATGAGAACCGCCACGAGTTGTGAGAACCGTTAGAACTCCTTTTTCTCGCGCGAGTTGGGCCAAATTTTTTTTTTGCACAAACGTAGATGAAAATATTATAAACACATCCGTAAAAAAAGTAAAAAAAAAAAATTGTCGAGTCTGTAGTTTTGACTGATGTAAGTTTTTTTTACGCGCTGGTGTAAATTTTGTATGAAAATAAATATTTTTTTTACACCTCATGTAAATGTGTGTATACGACATTTTTTTAATTTTTTTCGCTGAAACAAGTGATTTTTTTATGACTTTTGAGTATGGCTGTAAACGAGCCAAGCCGAACCGAACTAGGGTGGGCTCAGGCTCGGCTCGTTTAAAAATCGAATCGAGCCGAGCCGGCTCGTTTAAAACCGAGCTCATTTCGAGCCGAGTTTTTTTCGAACTTTTTTCGAGCGAGCCTCGAGCTAACTTTTTAAACAGAATAGTAATTTTAAGTGAACTATAAAATGAATAAGAAAAGATTTATTGTTACTTACCTTAATCTATATCTTTTAAATCAATATTAATAATTAAAACTATAGCTTAACAATATATTTCTTTGGATAAAAAAGTAACCATATTACTAATTACACAACATTGCTTAGATATATTAGAATATATATATATATATATATATATAATGTAAGTATCTATAGAAAACCCACTTTAATTTAGAAAACCTGGGAAACTCAAAGCTCCCGATGTTTTTTTTTTGAAAAAATTTATACATGTTATATACATGTTTTTAAGGGTTTTGGGCAAAAAAAATCAAAAAAGCGCCGAGTAGATATTAAAAAAAAAATAAACAAGTTTTGGTGTAACACGTGTTACAAATATCTCACATATTACATATTTGTAACACGTGTTACACCAAAACTTGTTTATTTTATTTAAAAATATCTACTCGGCGCTTTTTTGATTTTTTTTTGCCCAAAACCCTTAAAAACATGTATATAACATGTATAAATTTTTTCAAAAAAAAAAAAACATCGGGAGCTTTGAGTTTCCCGGGTTTTCTAAATTAAAGTGGGTTTTCTATACATCCTTCCCCTATATATATATATATATATATAGGGTGGGGTTCGGGTACAAAGTGTGTTTTTCCTACAAAGTGTAGGAAGCGATCTGGACCATCAAATGAGTGTGTTTAATGGTTGAGATCAAATGGATGGCATTTTCGTAATATCTGTGTTTTAAAAATAGAGGCTTTTAATATAATAGGGGTAGTTTGGTAATTGAACGTGTTTTAAATCAGTCAAAAAACCGTCAAATCAATAACCAATCCCTCATTTCACGCGATTTTTCCCTCTCTCTCTAAACCCTCCTCCGAAAACATCAATCTCATCCAAAATTAGATAGGAATCATGGATTATGAGAAGAGATTCGCTAAAAAATACAAGCGTAAGTGGGTTTTAAGTTCAGTATTTTGTTGTGCAAGTCGTAGTTCTTCATCGGTGTGTGTTTTGGTTAATAAGGGAACGATTCAAGAAAACAAACCCATTGGAGAAGATGAACACTCATGTGGAAGTTGCCAAAGTTGCTAAGAAGCAGATTAAACCCAGAGGTGTGTTTTATATCTATATTCGTATGCTAGGGTTTTAAAATTATGATCGATTGATAGTTCAAGTAGATGACATCTATTTATGAAGATCAGTGGGTTCATAATGGGTGTTTTTTGCAAGGGATCAATGGGTTCGTTGTAACACCCCAAATTTCGTATGACATATTATAATGTTTAATCGCAATACTTTGACGAAAAGAAATGGTAAACATGAAATTTTACCATTATTAAGATTTGTAGCATTTAACAAATCAAAAATCTTATATATTAAGATTTACCAAGTTAGTATGTAAATATGAGATAAAGTGATATGTTCTAAAAGATGGGGGGGGGGGGTTAAAATGAAAATTATGTAATTAAAACCCTTAAAGAAAAAATGCCCAGTGTTTGAAGTTGGGGTGTGTGCGATCGTGAGAAGGAGCCAAGAGGAGTTTTTCCCTCAAAACCCTAACATCCTAAAATCTTACAAATTGAAGGGATTAAAAGCTGAATTCTTGATTCAGGAGTTAGGAATTAGGATCTCCTAACTATAATTGATCTCAAGTAAGTTCAAATTTGATGTTTTTATGGAATTTCATGAAGTGGGTTATGTATAATTTCTGATATTTGAATGAAATCGAACCAAGATGTTGGATGATATGAACAAATAGGAGTTATATTATGTGCTATTTCGATTGTACTAGTAGTTGGGGTAAAACCCACTTGAGATTATGTAAGGTAGTAAAAATTAGTAAAATTTATGGATGAATTATGTAATGTTGATGTTAAACTCATGTTATAGAAGTGTTTAGATGAGTAACTTGATATGAATCATATGTTGTATGATTATGATTGTTGATTTTGAAAGAATTGGTTGATCTATTTGATGAATTTAGGATGAATGTGTTATGATTACTTGTACATCATGCTGAAATACAATGTTAAAAGAAAGTCATTCACGTAGTAACCTCGGGGGGAAAACGGGTAAGCATTCAAGGAGATAGGGTCGTCGAGTCGAAATTGTGTTCTTTAGTGAAGCTGTCAAACATGTAAGGAACGCGGGTAAGGCGTATCTAACTTATGTGATAGATACCAATAGAAGTGTTCCAAAGCTTGAAGATGTGAATGTAGTGAATGAATATCCGGATGTGTTTCCGAAAGATTTACCGGGGCTTCCGCCTGAGCGGGAAGTGGAATTTAAAATAGAGCTTAGCCCGGATGCAAAGCCGGTAGCTAAAGCTCCTTATCGGTTGGCCCCAATCGAAATGAAAGAATTGATGACGCAACTCCAAGAGTTGCTCGATAAAAGTTTTATTCGACCGAGTGTTTCACCATGGGGAGCACCCGTATTGTTTGTAAGGAAGAAAGATGGTTCGATGCGAATGTGCATCGACTATCAGGAGCTGAATAAGTTAACGGTGAAGAATCGTTACCCGTTGCCCAGAATTGACGACCTATTTGACCAACTTCAAGGGGCGAATTGGATCTCAAAGATCGATCTGCGATCGGGATATCACCAACTACGTGTACGAGAAGAAGATGTGCCGAAGACTGCGTTTCGAACGTGGTACGGACATTACGATTTTTTAGTGATGTCCTTTGGGTTAACGAACGCACCAGCTGCATTTATGGATCTAATGAATCGGGTGTGCCGGCCTATGCTTGACAAGTATGTGATCGTTTTTATTGATGATATACTAGTGTACTCACGAAGTAAAGCAGAACATGCTTCACACTTACGAGATGTGCTGGAAACGCTTCGCAAGGAAAAGTTTTATGCGAAATTCTCGAAGTGTGCCTTTTGGCTTAGAGAGGTACAATTTTTGGGCCATGTAATCGATGCGAACGGTGTCCATGTGGACCCATCCAAAGTAGATGCAGTAATGAATTGGGTACCCCCGAAGAATCCAAGTGAAATAAGAAGTTTTCTAGGCTTGGCTGGGTATTACAGAAGATTTATTCAGGATTTCTCCAAGATAGCCTCGCCTATGACGAAGTTAACAAAGAAGAGTGAAAAGTTTTTATGGGGCGAAGAACAAGAAAAAGCGTTTCAGACATTGAAGGAAAAGCTCTCGAATTCTCCGGTGTTGACATTACCAGATGGAACGGATGATTTGGTAGTGTATACTGACGCCTCCCACCAAGGTTTAGGTTGTGTGTTAATGCAAAGGGGTAAAGTCGTTGCTTATGCTTCAAGACAACTCAAGCAGCATGAAAACAATTACCCAACTCATGATCTAGAGTTGGCGGCAGTTGTATTCGCTTTGAAGATATGGAGACACTACCTATATGGGGTGAAATGTACAATTTACTCGGATCACAAAAGCCTCAAATACTTTTTCGAGTAGAAAGATCTTAATATGAGGCAACGAAGATGGTTGGAACTCATCAAGGATTACGATTGTGATATTCATTATCACCCCGGGAAGGCTAATGTAGTGGCGAATGCTCTAAGCCGAAAAGAGTACCCGCCTCCGATTCGGGTAAAATCGATGAGGATGGTAGTTACTTCTAAACTCCTTGAAGAAATACGGGAAGCTCAAATTAAATCCTTGGATGCCGATGACTCAAAGAAGGAAAGAACGAAAGGATTTATTCACGACTTGAAAGAAAATGTGAATGGTATGAAAACGAGGTATGACCGAATCTGGATACCTCAGGAATGTGATGTGAAGGAATTACTTTTGAATGAGGCTCACAAGTCTCGACACTCGGTACATCCGGGAGCTACAAAGATGTATCGAGACTTGAGGATGAATTATTGGTGGTCGGGGATGAAAAGAGACATTGTCAAGTACGTTGCTAAATGCTTGACGTGTTCTCAAGTAAAAGCCGAACACCAAAAGCCGTATGAAAAGTTGCAACTGTTGGAGATACCAGTTTGGAAGTGGGAGCATATAACGATGGATTTGGTAACTAAACTTCCCAAGACAAGGAAAGGGCACGATGCTATCTGGGTAATCGTTGATCGACAAACCAAAAGTGCACATTTCTTAGCCATTCGGGAAACTCATAATTCAGAAAAGATGGCGGAAGTTTATATGAATGAGATTATATCTCGACATGGGGTTCCGCTGTCTATAGTATCCGACCGGGATACCCGTTTCATGTCTCGTTATTGGAGGAAGTTTCATGAAGAATTGGGGACACAGTTACATATAAGCACCGCCTACCATCCTCAAACCGATGGTCAGTCAGAAAGAACTATCCAAACCTTAGTTGACATGCTAAGGGCGTGTGTTATGGATTTTGGGGGAAGCTGGGATGATCATCTACCTCTGGTAGAATTTTCATATAACAATAGTTATCATAACAGTATAAAAATGGCCCCCCTATGAAATGCTCTATGGAAGGAAATGTAGGACCCCGGTTTGTTGGGGGGAAGTGCGTCAGCGAGAAATCGCGTCAAAGGATGTAGTAGCCGAAACGAATGAAAAGATTGACATGATTAGATCAAGGATAAAGGCGCCGCAAAACAGACAAAAGTGTTATGCGGATCAGCGAAGGCGGCCAATTGAGTTTCAAGTGGGTGATTACGTGTTACTAAAAGTCTCTCCATGGAAAGGGATAATTCGTTTTTGTAAACGTGGGAAGTTAGGTCCTCGATACATTGGGCCATTCAAAATACTCGCTCGGGTTGGTTCGGTAGCGTACCAGTTAGAATTACCACCCGCGTTGGATGGAATTCATAACACTTTTCATGTGTCGCAACTGCGAAAGTGCCTCGCGGATGAAACGACGTACGTGCCTTTGGATGATATTGAAGTGGATAAGAAGTTGAATTATGTTGAAAAGCCCGTCGCAATAAAATATCTTAAAGTAAAGCAACTTCGCAACAAATCCGTTCGACAGGTATTGGCCCAACGACAACACCGAAAGGGATCAGATCTTACGTGGGAAACGAAGGATGATATGCGGAAGCACTACCCTGAGTTATTCGGTATGTATTCTGGTTTCGGGGACGGAACCTTCTTTAAGAGGGGTAGACTTGTAACACCCCAAATTTCGTATGACATATTATAATGTTTAATCGCAATACTTTGACGAAAAGAAATGGTAAACATGAAATTTTACCATTATTAAGATTTGTAGCATTTAACAAATCAAAAATCTTATATATGCATTAAGGTTTACCAAGTTAGTATATAAACATGAGATAAAGTGATATGTTCTAAAAGATGGGGGGGGGGGGTTAAAATGAAAATTATGTAATTAAAACCCTTAAAGAAAAAATGCCCAGTGTTTGAAGTTGGGGTGTGTGCGATCGTGAGAAGGAAGCCAGGAGGAGTTTTTCCCTCAAAACCCTAACATCCTAAAATCTTACAAATTAAAGGGATTGAAAGCTGAATTCTTGATTCAAGAGTTAGGAATTAGGATCTCCTAACTATAATTGATCTCAAGTAAGTTCGAATTTGGTGTTTTTATGGAATTTCATGAAGTGGGTTATGTATAATTTATGATGTTTGTATGAAATCGAACCTAGATGTTGGATGATATGAACAAATAGGAGTTATATTATGTGCTATTTCGATTGTACTAGTAGTTGGGGTAAAACCCACTTGAGGTTATGTAAGGTAGTAAAAATTAGTAAAATTTATGGATGAATTATGTAATGTTGATGTTAAACTCATGTTATAGAAGTGTTTAGATGAGTAACTTGATATGAATCATATGTAGTATGGTTATGATTGTTGATTTTGAAAGAATTGGTTGATCTATTTGATGAATTTAGGATGAATGTGTTATGATTACTTGTACATCATGCTTATTAGAAAGTACGCACGCCATGTGTTCGATGAAATGTCTAAATTAATGTAATTGTGATTTTATATGAAAATTTTCTAAATTGATGAAATATGATTATGGTGGGAATGCATATGGTTCATAAACGTCATATTGTATGACAAGGAATATGAGAATAATGAGATTTTTGAAAGCTAAGTATATGAAGTTGTGATGTATAGGAACAAAGAAAGAAGAAGGAGCAAGTCACTCCAAGTCGCAAGGGACACAAGACCATGGTAAGTTCATATGAACTTAATTCTCCTTTATCTAGTTCTACGGATGATAGTTAGTAAATAAATATTAGCGTTGAGTTGTATGTTTGTTTATGATAAAAGTTTTGATATGTTGAATGTTAGAAAACGGTTAAGTAGCAAAATAGTATCGGATGTATATTAACCACGCAAGTGGTATTAAAATTGTTCAGAAAGTAGGATGTGGAATGGTTTAGTAATGACTTGTTGTAAACGGGT